>JANZXP010106746.1:0-19028 GCA_027576715.1 Erythroxylum flavicans
CATGTCAATATAACTTCCATTTTGGTTACATTAAAGCTCTCTAAATTCTATTCATTTATGTCACTAACAATCACTTCATACACATACACTTACATCTCCAATTTTTTGAATTTAAAACACCTTCATAACAGTCCATTAATTGTACCTTAATTATACCTTAATTCCTCATCAATTACATCTCAAATTCTAGCTTAAAATCATTCATTTAATAGCTTATAAACTATTATTTTTCATGTATGCAAAAACAAAACAGAAATTACCATTCATACGTCATTTTCTAGCACTCATGTACACCAATATCATAATCAATCCATCCCCAATTTAGTCATCATCAAATACTATTAACATATATCACAAGAGATCAATATTTCACTTACTCGGTCATCTCAATTGCCTCCTCAATTATCAAGCTAACCTAGCCTTCCATACATGCAAGATGATCTAAAATACAAGGTGATAATGGACAAAACTTAGGCAGAAGTTGAAAGTTGTGAGGAAGAAGTGAGTACATTGTGGACCTAAGTTCTTCTAGCAATAGCAATAGTGTCATCTCAAATTCAAGAATCTAATAACGTAGTTTGGATACTTTACAACGAGTAAAATACACACACTCTCTATAGTATATTCGGCTTCTCGTGCCTGAGTCTCATATCTATCCGACTTTAATATTCACTTCTGATTTGTTCAATATTCATTCATTCCTATAAATGGAACATTTGATCTATATGTTCGGTGAAGGTCTTTCTAAAACATTTCTATCCAAATTTACTTGTATTGTTCACGAAATCTTTCTCAGCCAACTATGTTCATTGTTGCTTTTCAGCCATTCATAATACTTCAACAAAACCAATTACTATCATATCTTACATGATCAAAATGTTCTATATATTAAAGCTCAAAGAAGCAGTAGGCATGTTCATTTACTCTTATGCCTTGGTATGGACCATCAAAATCACTACATCTTATCCAAAGATTTATTTTCGAAAGTCACCAATTAATATCTTAAGCTAATGATACCTTGATCTCAATTGATTCTAAATAACATTTGAGTATTCTATAACTATTAAAAAGTTACTTATCCTTTATAGTTACCATTTCAGTACATTCATATAATTCTGTGCTTCCACTGAGGTACTCTTAGTCTTCTCAGAATTTTAACTATAGGGACTAAGACTTAAGATCATTCAATATGTCATAGATCACTCCCTGTATGATATCCAAGAATTTAATACATATGTGTTCCATAACATCATTCACCAAGGTAACCATAATATTGGATGTGCATTTATAATAACTGATCAACTTAACCTTGAGGACTTCTATATATATTGCTATTATTTATTTTATCTTACTTAAGTATGTTCTCAATTAATTTAAAAATATAAGATTCATAATTATCATGAAATTCTAATATTAGATCTAATGATATAACCTTATAATAAATCATAAACTTTTAACACGATAATTAAACAACCATTCCAGTTCTAAGTTCAACCTCTCAAGGTCATAGTAAATTTTGGTTTCTTCCAACTTTGCTTGTACACTTTAAATCTTGTCATTTCTACCTGTATCTCTTTTCTCTTTTTTTTAGTCAATCCACGAAAATGTATTAATATCCATATCAGGTATACAACCACAACATAATACTGATATCATATTCCCTGATATAACCATGAATACAAATACACTGAATCTATGTCTAACATATCGAACCATGTAGTATCTCTTATTTCAAGATATCAACAAACTTTAATTTTCTCATACTCTGATAGATCATCATTCTTCTCATTATTTCTAATAGTTCAGACTTTTAACAAATGTTCAAGCATGGGACTTGTTTAAATATAACTAAGACTGGAGATTAGTTGCCACTGTATGCTATGACATATTTAAGATGTATGTACCTTGACATATATTATGATGAATGCCCATATAAGATGCTAAACCTGGACTCTGATACTAAAATGTAACATACCACTCTAATAGAGCATATGCCCAAATGTATTGATGATTATTCTAGAACATACTCAACGATGATTACATGTTAAGACGATCGCGTTACCACATTATTGGAAGCATCACATATCAAAAACATTCAAACATTCATTTTGAATCATTTATTTCACAATCACATTAAATCACAAATGTCATTACACTTCATAGTTCACATATACATTTGACAATAGGTGAGAAATGCTATTCTTGATGCATAATGACTAGAGACATCTACAAGTACAACTGATCTTGACCATAAACTCATATCCAATTACAGTAGCTATACTCTAATTATTCTAACTAGATTTCCTCTAAACTTGAAAATCAACATTGCAATTTTAATGAGTTTACAAACTCAGAGAGTGAACCATCATCGATGAATTCAGTCAAGTCAGATACACAGAGACAAGTCATATCCCAATTCAATAAGTATTACATATCATCCAGTATTAAATATCACATCACATTTTATCATACCTTATAAGTACCTCAAGATTATCGTACTTTCAATAAGTATATTAGGTAAGCTAACATTTCATATCACATCACATCCTCATTTACGTTTTAACTGTATTTCAAACAATTCAATAATTTATTTCAATTCAATCATATGATACATATAAGGATGTATATATAAATGCACATGTGACTCCATTTTATTTTGCTTTGTTGTAACCGAGTGCCTATTTACTGTCTCGTACCTATTGTGGGTATCGGGCTCATTTCATTTATTATCTCGTATCTGTTGTGGATGTCAAGCCCATTAATAACTGATCCTGTGGCTCTTTGTGCACAATCATGAGCTTAAAGCTCTTTTTCATGTTGGCCACTCTAGTCACAACTCCTTTATCTGATCATACATTTCAGTGTGATGCATCATTCCATATGCTACGTTTACTTACCTGTCATTTCTGTGTGCTTCTATCTCACATATCAAATTCATCATATATAAGTCCGATAATTCACATTCAATTGCTCACACATTTGATATTCCTTCTGAAATTTCATATTAAATTATTCTTACATTTTATATTTATTTCAACATTTCACATTTAATTGTTCTCACATTTCATATTCAGCATACAAATAATACAAAACACATATAATTGAGTTTACAAATCTAGGTTAACTCACAATACGCTCTAGATAAGCTATTGCCTTAATGATCTGGCAATGTCTAAATGTTGACGATCAACTTGTGTATCTATCTTCATGCAATACATACATATTTCACACATCATTATGTTGTCAATCATATGATTATTCAACCAATCATATGTATATATATTATGTTTCAATGCATGCTCAATTGACCTTTTGGGTATGTATTAATATACAAAGATCTTGACTATACTTATACGCTTTCAGATCATTCAAACTTTATAGCTTGTATACTACCATTTTGCAATTAAGTCTTTACCTTAAATAAGCTTAATTTATTCATTAATTATATACGTTCATATAATTATCCAATTCTCACTCACAATGACTTCATGTTCTCCAATGTTCATTCATTTATGTCTAATACACATTACTGATATCCTTTGAATCATATTTGCATTCATAAGAACATCTTAATTCCTTTAACAACTCATAATTTCCAGATTTCAATACATTGATATCAAGACATTCCATTCCTTAAGTTATGACATCAATTAACTACCTAAACTTATCAAACCCTTAACTAATGAATCAAGCTATAATTTAGGTTCATTTCAAGCCTCAATCAAGTCCAAATACACCAATGTAAAGTGACTTATCCTTATATGGTTCAATAATTACACAAAAAAGAAGTTTTTCATTTCAAAGCATTGCCAACGATCGTGGAGGACCTTCCCACGATTGTGGGATGAGTGCTTTGAACCTGCACTATCCAATTTCCCTTAACTCTCCATAAAATTTCACTTACTTTAAAGTATAACTAACACTTGCATTTTTTCTAGATTACATATCATTAAAAGTTACCTCAATTCATGTCAATATAACTTCCATTTTGGTTACATTAAAGCTCTCTAAATTCTATTCATTTATGTCACTAACAATCACTTCTTACACATACCCTTACATCCCCAATTTTATAAATTTAAAAAACCTTTATAACAGTCCATTAATTACACCTTAATTATACATCAATTCCTCATCAATTACATCTCAAATTCTAGCTCAAAATCATTAATTTAATAGCTCATAAACTATTATTTTTCATGCATGCGAAAAAAAGAATAGAAACTACTATTCATACATCATTTTCTAGCACTCATATACAACAATATCACATTTAATCCATCCTCAATTCAGACATCATCAAGTACTATTAACATATATCATAAGAGATCAATATTTCACTTATTTGATCAGGTCAATTGCCTCCTCAATTTTCAAGCTAACATAGCCTTCCATGCATGCAAGATCATCTCAAATACAAGGTGATAATGGACATAACTTAAGCAGAAGTTAAAAGCTGCTAGGAAGAAGTGAGTTCTCAGTGGTGAGAGGGATGAATCATAACAAAAACAACAAAGTAGATGTTTTTGCATTAGTTTACATTATAAAGTGCAAGGTGTCTATCTAATATAATGACACTTGTCATGTTTGCATGTAAGCCACTTGTCCTCACCTTATCCTGCCAAATGTCACCAAGATCCTAGGCCATTTGTCACTCAATCTCTAAGCCATTTGTCACTCAATTCTACTACCATGTGTCACTTATTTCATAAGTCTAATCATCCTAATTTTTCATATGTCAACTTGTCTTACCACTTGACATTTTTCCTAGACTAGATGTACATATTAATTCATCAATGTCTCAATTTTAACAATTAATTCCAAGTTACTAATTATAATCCATCAATTCTTGTCATTGGTAAACCAAAGGACAAGACATTGAAAATGCACATTCATGTCACATTCATTTTAGTTTCACAACCCGGAATATGTCAATTGAGTGAAATTTGTCTAATTCATAATTCATGTGTGTATGCTAATATTATGCATTTGAATACAATCATAAAATCATGTCATAAATGTACCAAATTCATTTTATATGATGTAATTCTTGAGACTCAGTAATCTAACACTTTAATCCCTCAACAATTTAAGAGACGGGATATTATGAAAAGGGGGTGACTAAGGAAGAACAAGAACAACTCACCCTTTTACTAAACAAGCCGCTAGACGTAATAGAAGATTCAGGGAGTTTCGTTATTTCCTATTTTATTGACAGTTGATTAGTGAAAAGGCCCTTACTAAAATTAATTAGTTTTTTCAACTTTATCAATATTGTCCTTTTGATCATTTTCAATTTGTAGCTAACTTACAGGCTATAAAACTGAAATTGGGCATCAAAGGTTGAAACAAGCCAATCATAATTGATCCTAGTTGAGTTTTAAAGGATGAAGGTTAAGCTAACGACCATAACTTAGCACGTTTCATAATTAGATTTAAATTGTTGGGTAGTTAGTTTTGTTTTAAAATTTAAAATGAGCTTTTAATGATGGTAATGGTTGGATTGCTAACTCTCTTATTCTCTTTGAAACAATTATAAAATAGGGCAATAATCTTAGGTCAAGCGTATTTGGTTTCAAACACTGACATAACCTCAACCAACTCAATCACCATCATAGTCATGTTCTAACCCTTTCTCTTTTTAATTTTGCCTTTATGTTTGGTTTGTATTTTCATGATTATTTTATGTTATGTTATTTCCCACCTTATGTGTTTGTATGTATCGTTCTCACATTGACGACAATGTATGGGGAGGATTGTGTGTTTTTACTTTGAGTGTGAATTTTGCATTGTGTATGATAGTTTTTTTAGGTTTGCATGTGTGAATCTTGTGAATATGGCAATGGCTAGGATTTAACGTGATTAATTTAGCCATGAACATAGTCTTTGAGTTTGCTAAGACCTATTAGCTCATGAAATTAGTGACATATGTTACTTAGGGCTAAATATGTTGGTTAATTAGGATATGATGTTAGTATATTCACCCTAGGAAGTTGCCATATTTGTTTATAATTTTAGGCCAATCAAATCAGTGACATTACTAGTATATTTTCATGAGAATAATTAGCGAAAGAAATACGGTAGGCAAAATAATGTGTAAAAAAAGGTATAAATTTCAATGAAATAACTATTCCGCTGGCCTTCGGGTTATGAATAGAGCTAGTAGCCAGTTGAGAATGTGATGTAGCTGAGCAATTAGAACAACATGTATAAAAAATGTGTGACTTCATGTCAAAAGGCTATAATGACATTCCAACCAACCCGCTTAATAACAACATAACCTAGTTGAGTAACCGGATCGACATTTGATACAAAGTTTTGCTTCTACGTAAAAAAACTAGGTTCATGTCTTTGAAAATCAACAAAAAGAATGTTTTCAATTAGAAACCTACTAAACTTGTTAATAGTTTGATTTTTCATGAAAACCTACTTAGGAATAGCTACACTTTTGATTTGACCAAATAATTATCAATGTGTGTGTGCAAGTGATAGGGGTGAATAGACTTAACATTAAAAATTTTGATTAGTTTGTATATTTAGTCCAAGGTACTTAGACATAAATTTCACAAGTTAATAAGTTAGAACTGTTAGAGAAGTGGTCTAAAGGTAATCACCTTTATCACTTATTGTACAAATCTTTTTGATTAATAAAAAGGCTTTTTCATTAGTTTGATGTTCATATTCTTTATGAATTGATGGTGATCTTAAATCAAATTAATGAAGTCCTTTATACATTACATAGCATAAAGGAAATAATGATGAGATCATGATAATGAGATTCCTATCATATGTAATTATCTAAGTATCTAAATTATCCCCAGTCATAGGATTAATGAGTAGGGACATTATCATTAATTCGGATACACTAGCATATGTTATACTCCTTGATTAGATCAAGCAGTGGATCTCATAAGTTGTAAGCAAGAGTTGTTTAGAGTTAACATGTGGATGCTTGCTAAGAGTAGTAAGTACATTAAATGACCTGCCATGAGACAATCTTGTGGATAATCTATTCTAGTGTTAATGATAGTCTCATCATAACAATGGTGCAAATATCATTAGAGTTGAGGTACTTAAGGATATCTTGGATACTAGTCCTGTACTTTGACTCCATTCCTCGTTGCCTCTTAAAGGTTACTCTTTGGGTGGTGATTGTGTACAACTTGAGGTATTTGAAGGTAATTGTAGCCAATGAAGGATTCACCACTCCTAATAGAAGGAGTTGATACCCACGGCCTCTTGTCAGGGTCATTACTCAGGAATCTCTAGCCATAGTAGAAATGTCATAATGATAGTCTTCAGCAACATATCTAATTGATTAATGTGCCTCAGCGAAAAAAACTAACATCACTTGGGCTAGATGTGATGTAGTTAGTCTAATAGGTGTTAACACTTTAACCATACCTTGAACCAAGTGGGGTATAGATGGTGAAAGGATGAATTACATAGGAACATTAACTATGGAAGGGTTGACTTTTCGATCAATTGGGGGTAATGATGTGTTGCTAGATACTGCTCATGACTTGCTTGAATCAAGTGTTAATTCAAGTAGCCAACATAACTGGGAATCTAATGGGTCACACGCATTGAAGATGCAAAGAATGAGTAAAATGGTTTTAGATAGGGATCCAAGATATTAGAGATGCATGAATAAGCTACACAAGTGTGGTAGTTTAGAACATTTGATTGTGAATCATATGACACATGTGAATCTTTCGTATTAGGTAAGATAACAAAATTACCTTTTAGTAAGCAAGAAGACAAAATTACCCTTTAATAAGCAAGATGACAAAATTACCCTTTAAAGAAGGGGTAGAAGTTTGTTGCTAAATTAAGTGGGATTAAAAACCACTTAATTCCCACTAACTCTTCATTGATGTTCGGGGTTAAAGGAAGACCAAATGGTGTAAGAAACATCAATTTTTATGTAAGTGTTGTGTGAAAGAAAGAGATTTTTGGTGAAGTGTTCATCATCTTCTCTCACTCTTTATATTCATCATCTTCTCTCACTCTCTATAAACACTCTCTCAAAGAATACATCACAAAGCTAGCACTTTATGTGTGTTCTAGCCATTCTTCCAAAGAGGTTTTAGGCTTCGCTCTGTGCATGGATATCATTAGAGACGTCCTCCTTTGGTCGTTGTGGTTTATGACAACCCAAAGAGGTGAAGATAACGAAGAATGAAGGAGGTTGTAAAGTACACAAATTAAGTTCATGTTTTGTTAAAGTTACATCTTATGGCACTTGAAAGTTCTTGATTTTTTTATATTTTTGCTGCTATTTTCTATTTTTGATGCATGTAATGCAAGATCAAAACCCAACAAGAACATCTTGAGGGATTGTGTTAGAAGTTAAATTGTTTCATTAAGTCTTAATATCATTGCCTCATTATCGCATTTGCGTATTGTGTTTTGGTTATTGATGTTTATTTATTTGTTTTTATTTGCTTGAGAATAAGAAAATGTTTAAGTGTGGGGATGTTGATAGGTGTAGACTGCTTCGTATTTTTGTGGGTAGTTTAGTTTGCATTTAGTTGTTAATTTGATTGTTTAGTGCATCTTTAGGTTAGAATTGTGTTAGTAAATATTTGTGTTTTAAGTGTTTTGTAGGTTGGAACATGATGTTGAGCTTCAACTTTATATTTATGAGGTGCCTTGATGTGTTTGTTAGTGTTTCAGGGCAATTGGAGGAGATTCAGAGAATACCCAAGAAATAACTTAAAGCCACAATCATGACAGAAGCAAGAGAAAGGAGCCGCGATCATGGGGAATATGATATGATCATGATAGAAGCTGGTGCAAGGATCCATGATTGTGTCATTATAGGCCACGATTATGACAGAAGCAAAAAGAACTCTCAGATGTATGATAGACATGCCAATAGCAATCCTAACTTGAGTTTTCAAGGAATTTTTCAAACCTTTTGGACCCGAAAAAGATCCTAAAGTTACCCTAATTGGAAATACTATATAAGACTTAATGATGTAACCCTAGGGGAGCTTCTATATTCTGCCACTATTGGAAAGTTCAAGAGAGAGAGGTAAGAAGAAGAGGAAGAAGAAGTAAGTCTCGACGTTGCTGCTTCCCGGATTAGATGGTCTCCCAACGTTGCTGTCTTCTTAGATTGTCCTATTCAATTTCTATTTGCTTTCCATTTCATTTTTTTCAATTAATGTATAATGATGATGGGTTTTGGATTGTTGACGATGTTCTGTGTAATGCCCCGTTACCATGGGGTACATATCGGAACACTCTGAGGACATTCTAGTACATAACCTATGATAATGGTGCGCTACATTCAATCACAACATTCACTTAACATGGCATCATCATTCTTTATTTTCTCATATGGCATCATAATGAAAAACACCATATTTTAAAACCCAAATTTCTCCTTTCATTTCATAAAACCAAATATTTACATTGTAGCTTTGAAATAACCGTACATGTATATCATCATAACCTAATACAAAATAAGCTACATGAAAGAGGAAATACACAAAAGATCTATCAAATCCTCCATTCTTAGCTGACCGACCTGTGAGCCATTTTCTTCTCAAAAGTATAAGAATTACGATTCTTGTACGGTCTCTTAGTAGCTAGAATCCTCTCTCGGTCCTAAAATGTCAACGTACAATTTTGGGTGAGTTTTGCGAACTCAGATGAGGTAACCATCATCGATAGTTCACTCAATTCATGCAACATATCATTTCGTATAACATATAATTCACATCATTGCATTTTTGCATATATTATCACGTATCACAATCTCATTTAAGAGTAAGACAATTGCATTTCAATCAATCAAACATACTTAATAAAATGTACATGAAATGCTCATGTGACTCTTTTCTAATTATTACATTGTTGTGACCGAGTGCCTAAACTGTCCCATATCTATTGTAGATACCGGGCTCATTTATACTGTCCCTTATCCGTTGGAGATAAAGGGCTCATTTTATATAGTGAGCCTTTGGCTCTTAATCATATTTGGAGCTTTAAGCTCATTTTCGGTGGCTACTCAGGTCACAACTCTCATTATCTGATCATGCACTCATGTATGGAATGCATCTCTCATAATCAATCAATCATGTCAAGAAGCATTTAGTTCTTCACATTCAAATACAAGTAGCACTTCAATATCATATTCATACATCATAATCATCGGACCTTCGTGTTCGGATTTTAGTACACAACATTACACATTTATAGGATAAGTCAAAACAGAATTTAACATAACAATAATTGAGTGAGACCGTCTGGGTTACTCACCGCTTGCTTCCAAAGCTATTGCCTCGAAGTTTTGACAATGTTTGGATGTTGACGTTCCAATTGCTCCTCTATAACAAGCAATATACACATATCACTATTTTGTATAATTGTATAAGTGTCTATTAATGCACATATATGAATATGAAATATGCGCCATGCATGTTCAATGACATTCCTGAGTATTTTTTTGTGATTCTCATCACATAATCATTCATATTTCAAACTCACGAAATTATCGTTTATACTTATGGTTTATACCTCAATAAGACCATAAAAAATCAAAATTCATAACTCATTTCTTCAATTCAGATTTTTCCTATGACACACTTTTGAGTCAACTTTCCATGATCAATATAATAAGGAGAATGAAGTAATTCAAGGATACTTTCTTCTACAAAATTGTTCATCTATATCTTAAGTTTCTAATGACACCAAGATCATTCAATTCGGTTCAGTATCCAAAAGTTATACTTTAAATAAATTCGGACCATTCCTAAACTATAATAGTGCCATGCACTTAACTTCAGTCCAAAATTTGAAATTCTTAGAGATAGAATTAAAATTCTATTTCTTCAAACAAATTGCAGCCTTATGTCTCTATTTTATTCCAAATTAAGAATCACTTCATTCGAATAACTATAGATCAAGTTATGATCAAAATACCAAAGCATGTTTAAGCTGTACAGGAAAGTTGGCCGCGGCGAACTTGTCCCGAGAGGAATCCTTCGAAAAATCCTGCAAGTTGGCCGCGGCAAACTTTTACAGAGAGTAGTAATGACAAGTTGGCCAAGGTAAAACAAGGAGTTAGCCGTGGCGAACTTTTACAGAAAGCAGTAGACAGGACTCATCTTCCAATTTTCTAGATTTTATAACCTCCAACATTTTACATCTAACCTAGATCACTTTTTCTACTTCATTTCCTCTTCATTCTCAACTCCATTTCAACTCAATATCATACACACACAAATCAAAATCCCTGATTGCTCAAAAACACCAAAACATAACATATTCTTATACAATTTCAACTCCAATTCTCATTCTTTATTTCACTTCTATAAATCATCTAAATTCAAGACATCATCATATACCCTTTTCTTAACTTAACACTCACAATTTATCAGTCCTCATAACACAAAAATAAAATATGATTCGATTTATCTCTTCATTCCCACATATCATCGTATTTCAAACTTCCTTTTTTCAAATTCAAACATCCCATAACTCATTAAAATAAATGATTCATTTATACAACAAATTATGAATACATAATCTCATTATTTACACCCACACCCATGTTAAAACACATATAAAAGAACTCATGATCATCAATCCCAATTTATTCATCATGAATACTTTATTAAACACCAATCCATAAAGATCAACACGTAACTTACTTGATTTCTCTTTAATGTCTTCAAACACAACAAGAAGCCTTAACTTCCCATGTCATTCACGTACATCATCATGAAGGTTGGGAGGTTGGGTCTTTGGTGAAAAATGAAGAAGAGAGCAAGATGAGAGTAGCAAATGAAAGATAAGAGCAATTTGTAACGTTGATGATGGTTGGGTGAGTAAAAAAAAACGTGGGAGTGAAGAAGAGAAGAAGAAAGCCACGAAATAGAAGAAGAAGAAAGAAAGATAAAACATTTAAATGGTCTTTCTTTAAGTTAAAGGGTGAGTAACGTGAGTGAGGGATGTGGGGTGAGTGGTGACAAATGGTGACACTTGTCACTGCCACTTGTCACTTTCCTATGGTCTCATTCGGACCCCTTTTAAAAACTAATCCATTTATCCCCAATTTCTACTATAATTGTCTCCAAATTTCAATGACATATGTCATTAAATTCCAACGTCATTTATAAAAATTTTCACTATCATTTGATTATTAATTCCACTTCCATTTATCGATTGTCTTGCCACTTGGCATTTTTCCTAGTCCAAAAATTTTCCAAATTTTCAGAACTTTTTTAAAATTCTCCAAAAATTCTAAATTACTAAAATACACTCTCCAAGTCAATTTTCAACATATAAAACCACAATTCTCGATATAATCTCATTTACAAATCAATTATGCCCGGAATGTCAATGAATGCATGTACTATCATTTTAATGTGCAAAAGTTCAATATTCATGTGTATGAGCATGTCATATTATGTAAGAGCATGAAATGTATTTTTTAATTTCTCAATAATCTCTCATATTTACTATTCTAGCCTCAACATGGTGAACGAGATGTTACAAAAGACTTGTCATACTTGTTGTTTTAGATCTGTGTTTCTTTTCATTGTTTATTGATTTATGTGAGAGGAAACACAACAATTTGTTGTCAGGGGGCCCATCGTTGGAAAGTTTTTGAATAAATTCTCTATAACTTACTTTTTTAGTGTGTCCATCATTGCAAGCTTTAGTTGTAAAGACTAAGCATGGTTCTGGAATTCAATACTTTTTATGGGTCCCACCGTTAAGGTTTTAAATTGTGTTTGCTTTAATTGTTTTTTGATTATAGAGAAACAGTTGCTTTGTATGAATTCTATATAATCCTTATTTTGTGAGGCCCCCTTGGAAAGCTTTACGTGAATTTTGAAACACATAACCTTATATTTTATGGGACCCTTATTGAAATGTTTTAAGTTTATAGTTGTAAAGAATAAATTTTTTGGTTTAGTCTTGCTACAAATGGGAAATGGACAAAGGTAGTGCTAAATGCCTTTGTTGCATACACACCTTGTGCCACATATAATCTGTTGATAATGTTTATACTGCATTTACATATTGAACCCATAAATATTTCCATTTTAGAGATTAGTCCAACTTTATTGAATTGCATGATTTAAATCTTTGTTTGATTTTAAATTCATGTATATTTGTATTTTTTATGCAAGTTTTAAAAGATTATGTGGAACCTTATTATTAATATTTTGCATAAAATGAGGTGTCATATGATCAATATAAATTTAATTAGTTGAAGATTAGCTACAACATCTTTGATTAAAAGAAATTGTATATTAAGTTGATATGGATCACATCTACTAAAATGACATAAATTGTAATTAATCATATACAAATATAATAAATTTTATCCCATATGAATATTTATTATATTTGCATGGTTAATTAGGATGGAATAGTAAATTATCTTTTTCTTAATTTTCTCACAGGTATTAAGAAAAAAAATATAATTTGATAGTTTCATCGTAAAGATTATGTATGAATCTTTTCAATTAAAACTTAGCCCATAGATAGTTTTAATTGTTATATGATTGCATGTTTTAACATTGGTAAAACATGATATATGTTTATTTGCCTCAAAAATTTAGTCAAATAAGCATGTTTATTTAAATTTTGTGTAGTTATTTAACCCGCAAATTTTTCTGATATTCAATATGATATTCCCAAATTGAATGGTGATAACTATAAAATATGGAAAGAGATGATTATCCTCTAATTAGGGTGGATGGACATTTATTATGTTATCTAAAAAGATGAACCACCTGCACCTATTGAAACTAGCACTTAGGCTAAGATTGCTCTCTATGAATGCTGGAAGTGATCTAATCGCCTCAGCATGATGTACATAAAGACCAAAATTCATGATAGTATTTATAGTTTTATTGGAGAGTGTGAACATGTTAGGGATCTACTAAAGGCTATTCATGAACAGTTTGAATCTTCAGATAAGGTCATAGCCAACACCTTAATGACCAATTTATCATCAATGAAGCTCACAAGTGTTAGAGGTGTGCGTGAGCACATCATGCAAATGAGGGACATTGTGGCTCATCTAAGGTCTTTTGAGGTTGAGATGTCTAAGTCTTTCCTTATGCATTACATACTTAATTCCCTTCAACCTCAATATGGACCCTTTAAAATCTCTTATAACACACATAAGGATAAATGGTCTATCAATGAATTACTGACCATATGTATTCAAGAGAAAGGGAGGGTGAAAGTGCACATATGACCATATAAGGAAGGAACAGATGGCAAGCTAGACAAAAAAGAAAAGGTAAAATACCAGTTTATACTGAGATCAAAAAGGATTTCAATCCTCAGTGTCGCTTCTGTAAAAAGAAAGCGCACATAAAGTAGGATTGTGTTATATTTAAGGATTGACTTATAAAAAAAGTATTTCAATCTTGCTTGTTTGTTATGAATCTAATATGGTTGATGCTTGTCATAACATTTGGTGGATTGATTCTTGTTCTACAATCCGTATTTCCAATACCTTTTAGGATTTTCTAAACCATAGGAAGCCAGTGGGCAGGGAACAATGCATCTATTCAGGCAGTAAGATGCGTTCACATGTGGAAGCTGTTGGGATATGAAAATTAGTTTCGAATTTTGGTTTTGTTTTGAATTTGGAAAGAACATTTTATATTCCAAGTTTCTCTAGAAATTTGATTTCAGTTTTAAGACTTGTACTTTTGGGATATTCCTTTAACTTTTAAATATATCATTTTGTTTATATCATGGATCTAATCTTGTTGGGAATGGTACAATGATTGATGGTCTTTTTCGAATTAATTTGCAAGAAAATGTTTTTCACAATACAATGCATGTCCATAATAATACTGGTATTAAAAGATGTGTTATGAATGAACAATCCTCTATGTTGTGGCACTGAAGATTGAGACATATTTCCCTTGAAAAAATTAAAAAATTAACTAATGATGGAGTACTTAATACTCTGGATTTTATTGACTTTAATGTTTGTGTGGACTGCATAAAGGGAAAGCAAATCAACATTACAAAGAAAGGTGCCAAGAGGAATTCAGACATATTAGATATCATACATACAGACATTTGTAGTTCATAAATGGACTCGCATGGTCAGAAATACTTCATCTTATTTATAGATGATTACTCACAATATATGTACCTCTACTTGCTTTATAACAAAAAAAAAGCAGTAGAAGCCTTCAAGGTATTTAAAACAGAAGTAGAGAAACAATGCGGTAAGCAAACAAAGATCGTAATATCATATAGAGGTGGAGAATTTTATGGTAGATACACTGAGGATGGACAAGCACTTAGTCTATTTGCAAAGTTTCTTCAGGAGCATGGGATAATAGCTCAATACATTATAACTGGGTCTCCAGACCAAAATGATATAGCAGAAAGAAGAAACTGAACATTATTAGACATGGCGCGAAATATGCTTAGCAGCTTTAAACTTCCTAAATCCTTATGGACTGAAGATCTTAAAACAACAGTGTATATATTAAATCGAGTTCCAACCATGGTTGTTTTAAAAACACCATTTGAGTTATGAAAAGATTGGAAACCAAGTTTGCAGCATATACACGTTTGGGGATGCCCGTCTGAAGTAAGATTTTATAATCCACAAGAAAAGAAACTAGATCATAGGACTATAAGTGGATATTTCATTAGATATGCTAAAAGGTCCAAAGGGTACAAATTTTATTATCCATCTTATAGTACTAGGTATGTGGAACCAAGAAATGCAAAGTTTCTTGAGAATGACTTGATCGATGGGAGCGATCAATCTCGGGACTTAGTTCTTGAGAAGGATCATTGTGAAATACAAACTTCTATTTCAAGTAATAGATTGATTGTCATTCATAGCATCGTCAACCGGGTATTGAACAACCAATCATTGAAGTTCCAGAAGTTGTTGATGACAATCTAGTAGATCTGATTGTTCAGCAATCACCTGAGGTTGCTGAGCAACCAGGAGGGCACTAATATAATATTAAGAAGATCAAGTATAGAGAAGAAATTAGCAATACCTAATGATTACATTATGTATTTATAAGAAGCTGACTATAATATTGGAATCAAAAATGACCCTGAAACGTTTTCACAAGTCATGAGTTGAATGAATCTCAATTATGGTACAATGTCATGGTAGATGAGATAAATTCTATAGCATCTAAATATGTCTGGAATCTTGTCGAATTGCCTAATGGTGCAAAAGCCATTGGATGTAAATGAGTCTTCAAGACAAAAAGGGACTCATTAGGCAACATTAAAAGATATAAAGCTAGAATTGTTACCAAAGGATTTACTCAAAAAGAAGGAATCAATTACACAGATTCAAAATGTCATAATCCGTATTCAAACTTCGATGGTTGTGTTGATTCACGAAAGTCAACATCTGGATATGTGTTTATGTTTGTCAATGGGGCCGTATCTTGGAGGAGTTCAAACCATACTTTGACTGCTACTTGCACCATAGAGGTTGAGTTTCTTTCTTATTTTGAGACTACCTCAGATGGTATATGGTTGAAGAGTTTCATATTTGGGCTTAAAATTGTGGATTTCATTTCTAAGTCATTAAGAATATACTCTAACAATTCAGCTACAGTTTTCTTGGTCAAAACAACAAAAGTGGAAGTTGAAGTAAGCACATCGACATAAAGTATTTGGCCATTAGGGAACATGTCAAAGAGAACAAAGTGGTTATTCAATACATTAGCATTGAATTAATGACTATTGGTCCTTTAACAGAAGACATGCCACCAATGAGTTTTAAGGATCATGTTGCTATAATGGGAGTCGGTTCTATTATATGATTTATTGTATGTACTTTCACGCAACTTTTATTAATTTTGTTATTTTTCATTCTGGTGTACACATTTTTATCTTGAGAATAACAAATATTATGGACCTAGAATAAACATAAAGGTTTATTCCCTCAGTTAAAGTGGCATAAGAAATAGGATGCATTGTAATATATGGAAGATAATACTCATGTTTAGATGACTTATCACTATGATTCGTGCATTTGGTTTCTTTAATAGAGTCGAGGTTTCATGACTTTTCGATAAACTATACGACCTAAGTAGGAGACTGTTGTCCGTGGGTGGTTACCCAGTAATTTCCCTTATCGTGATGGGTCATATCTATTGAGTTTCTTTGTGAAACCTCATGTTTGTCCACTACTGAACGTCTTCTTCAGTTGTTTTAGTGGGAAGACAACCAGGAGTATAAAAAATGTGAAACGATATTAGGTCCCTAAATTTGGCCTTTTTTTATGCACACACCATCTAATTGTATTTTGCTAAAAGTTTATAAGAGCTCTCTCATTCATTCAAATCTCAATATCAATAGCAGGAGGTATGACATTAAAATTCCGCATTTTCTTTTTATTGTAATAGAAATGTATATAGTCTATTCTTATGTCTGACAAAGAAAACATTAGGTGACACGTACGTCCTATTCGACACAGCCCCTAATCTACGGACTAAATTATGCAAAGATTTTTACCACATAATTACAAGTTCATAAGATTCCAAAATGAATACCCGTTGAATTTTCACATCTCAACCCTTTTAAATCAAACAACGGCAATCCCTTTATATAGATTCCAAGCTTTGGATTTCATTTGCATTACAGACAAAAGGTGGCGAAAGAATATACTCAACTTCGATTAGGAAGATGCCGAGAATCGGTTTTGGAAGCATACAAAAGCCGATTTTGTAGGGCAAATAATACATCACATTTTTAATTTGTTTATTAAACTGACCTTACAAAATGATTATATTATTAGATAATCCTCCCACTACTTAAATCTGGATATGGAAACATAACGTAAACAATGTTGAGCATATTAAAATTTCAAAAAAAATGTTAAGCGTGTTAATATGTTTAGAAGTACTACATTTTATAATTAATTTGACAACATGCAGCTTGTCAGTACTTATTTGGATTCATGAATTAGGGTCTGCGTGCAGGGCTCCTCCATGAATGAAAAACAATTTACTTCAACTCGTTATTGCCATAAGCACACGTTAGTAAAAACTATCAATCCACTTAAAATTATTGGCAGGAAGCCTAGTTTCCAGACAAGTGAGGAGAGACAAAAATCTTAGTTGGCAAAGGTGACAGGACCGCCATTATTTGGCTGAGGGTTTGGGAAAACGTATGGAAGTTGGGAACAGTCCCTGACCACAGCATGACGCGTCACAGACATAACCCTTGCACCTGGATAATGACTATTGTACGCCATATATATATGTTCTGGAGCGGAGGGGACACAAGATACTGTAAGAAAAAAGGATAATGGGTAACGTGACTTGCTAAATCTTTTTAAGTTTGGAACTGGTTAAACGGTTCGGACGATTTGTTCTCCGGAGCTTTAACATCACGAGATCTTCTCTGACTAAATGGCACAAAAGTGTGAAAAGTCAAGCATCAGACCTAAGAATTCTAGATGCTAGGTTGCTTCGCGTGTAGACTTTAAAACATAGGTTAGGGTTAGAAGAATGATCCACCAACACCACTAAAATCTTTAGTATATAATATATAGTGGAATCATATTTCCATAGTTATATAATTAAGTTCTCCAAAAAAGCGATAGTATCATGGAGTGAAATCAAATCATCAGGACTGAAATATGAGTCTGTCCCCAAAAAAGAGAATTAACAGTCTTTTTGGTTACTGTCTCCAATATACAAAGACAGAACGAGACGAAAATTTGAAGACGGAACAGAACAGAAATTGGAGACAGTGAGCTGTTTAGTTGTGATGGACAGAACAGACACAATTGTCTCCGTCTCAAGAACAGAAATGTGTTTGGTTGCAGGGGATAGAACATAAAAACAGTGCCTATGACAAAAATGCCCCTATAGTAGAATATGATTGGAAATATGTAATTTATTGATTATTTTATAATGTATCAATATTTATTTTAAGTGTATTTGTAATATTTTAATAACAATGAAATAATTACAATATAATTAATTAAATTATTATTATTACTTAATTAATTACATTATATTTAATTAAAATAT
>JANZXP010106763.1:0-19027 GCA_027576715.1 Erythroxylum flavicans
GTTGTAAAAATCTGGGTCAAAATGGATTACTTTTGGCGATCGTAACACAGCCTATTTTCATACTTCTACAATGGTCAAGCATAAATGCCAATTTGTGGAGGGGTTGAAACTGGATGATGGCACCTAGTGTACAAATCACGAGGACTTAAAACAATTGGCTCTTAACTATTTTAAACATTTATTCTTCAATGATGCTACTCACTACACTAATTTTCCTCTAAAGGGCTCTTTCCTAAGCATGTCAAGTGTTGCATACTCATCCATTTCTCTTCCTATCATTGATTTAGAGATTAGAAAGGCCCTCTTCGAAATGCATCCTCATAAAGCCCCTAGTATAGATGGTTTATATGCTTTCTTGTATCGAAGTCAGTGGGAAGTAGTAGGACCATCTCTATGCAAATTTATCCAAGATGTTTTTCAGCATGACTATTGGAACTCTGAAGTTAATTGCACTCTTATGTCTTTAATTCCTAAGATCGAGCAGTCGGTGAATATTACACAATTTCGGCCGATTGGACTTTGTAATGTTTCCTACAAACTTATTACTAAGATCATAATCAATCGACTCAAACCTGTTCTCCCCCAGCTGGTAGCTCTAACTCAGAACAATTTCATTCCTAGACGACGCATCTCCAGTAATATTATCATTTCTTAAGAAGTTATTCATTCCATGCATCATAAGCGAAGTAATTCTGGTTGGATGGCAATCAAGATTGATCTTGAGCAAGCATACGATCGTTTGAAATGGGACTTTATCCTAGATACGCTGATGGAGTTAAATCTACCTTGGAGTTTGATCTCTAATTATGAAATGCTTGACTAGTGCTTCCATGCGTGTTTTATGGAATGGTGAACCCTCAGAGGTTTTCTATCCTTCCCGAGGCATTAGACAGGGTGATTCATTATCTCCTTATATTTTTGTTCTTTGTCTTAAGCGTCTTGGCCATTTGATCAACCATGTTGTTTCTATTGGTTCGTGGATACCTATCAAGCTTAATCGTGTTGGCCCTCCTCTCTCTCATCTATTCTTTACCGATGATATGTTGTCATTTGCATAAGCAAGCTTATCTCAGGTTAAGTTATTCAAATAATGCCTTGATCTTTTTTGTACAAGCTCGGGGTAGAAAGTTAGCAAGGCTAAGACGAGAGTTTTCTATTATCCTAATATATGTTCTACGCCAACAAGGAATATTTGTTGAGCTTTTGAATTTCAACATACTTCTAATTTGGGTGTTCCTTTGTTACATAAACATGTGTCCAAACACACATACAGCTATGTGGTGGATAAAATTCAGAAAAAAAACTCAGTGGTTGGAAGGTAGATAAACTCTCTTTAGCAGGTCGTATCACTTTGGTCCAATCTGTCTTGGCTGCAATCCCTACTTATACTATGCAGACCTCTAAATTGCCAATTTCAGTTTGTAAGCACATTGATAAGCTATGACGGAATTTATATGGAGCTCTACAACAGACAAAAAACAGATCTCTCTCCTCAATTGGAACACCGTTTATCAAGCCAAGGATTGTGGTGGTTTGGGCATTCGTTCAACTCGGACTAGCAATGAATCATTCCTTATGAAGCTCGGATGGTGTCTTTTAACAGATGATTCTGTACTTTGGGTGTAAGTTTTACGTGGGAAATATATATTAGATGGCGAGGAATATGTGATGTCTAGATGCTTTTATTACAAGGAATTAACTGGTCAATTAGGGATGGGACTCAAGTATGATTTTGGACTGACCCTTGGGTGAGGTCTGGTATCTTGCTTGCTGATTTTGCACTTCACATGATCTCTACTCATTGGATTGATGAACCAGTAGCAGCCTACATTACATTCGGGTTGTTGGGATTGGCATTGACTCCAGGGTTATCTTCCAGCTTCTTTATGTTTTGCTATTACAGCTGTTCATCCACCTTCTTTGGAATTAGGTTCGGATAAAATGATGTGGACTTTTGGGACCAAAGGTTGTTTCTCTTCTTCTTCTGCTTATTCCATGTTGCGTGGAAATCCACCTCCCAATCACAATCCTCAAGATTCTTTGTGGCAAGCTATTTGGAATTGGCAGGGACAACAATGAGTGCGAACCTTCTTGTGGTTGGTGGGTCATGATGCTCCACTTAACAATCAGCAACGTTGTAGAAGGCATTTGATAGATAATCCTTCTTGCTCCTAGTTTGGTGAGGCTATCGAATCTGAGCTTTAGGTTCTCAGGGATTGTATTCATGCGAGAGGGGTTTAGAATAAATGGTTTGTCACGCATTTCATTCCTGATTTCTATCATTTAGACCTTCATAGTTGGCTTCGTAGCAATCTTTGTTTCAATAATTATACAATGAATGATGGAAATTGGCCCGTATGGTTTGGTATTATTTGTTGGCAAATTTGGAAATGGAGGAATCTAGACATTTTTGACCCTGAATGTCGCACTACTGAAGATCCCTTTTGGGTAATTGATAGACAAGTGAAACAAGTACAGATGTCCTTAACAATTGAACGTGTTTCTTTTAGTCAACAATGTGTTGAGAGATTGATTGGTTAGCATCCACCTCCGCTAAATTGGATGAAATTGAACACAGATGGAGCCTGTCAAGGGAGCCTGAATTGAGCAGCAGCAGGTGGTATTTTTAGAGATAGCTCTGGCAGTTGGCTTTGTGGATATTCTCGCAATATTGGCATCTGCTTGGCCATGCAAGCTGAGCTTTGGACAATCTTGGATGGTCTTCGATTAGCCTGGGATTTGGGATTTCGTCAACTAATTGTTGAATCTGATTCTATGGTAGCGGTTACTAGTTCGCATTTTCATTCCAATGAGCATGTGTCTCCACTCATTAATGTTATAAAATTTATTTTACGGAATCATTGGCAGGTTTGGATCCAATATACTTACCGCGAAGGCAACCCGTTGCGCTAACTAGCTGGCTAATCATGACTTCCTTTTAGAACCAGGATTACACAGTTTTACCACTCCTCCTCCAGGATGTTATTCCATTATTGTTCAGGATATAAGTGGTGTTTCCTTTCCTTGTAGATGCATGATGTAATTCTTTGTTTCTTAGGGATTCGCCCTCCTTTCTATCCAAAAACTAGTTATTTACCCTTACTATTTGAACTTTGAATTCATCATTTCTTGAACACCTGCAATATTTAGACACGACAACATGACATCTTTAACTAATGTCATGATGCGTACTGGATTCTAAGCTGAGAAAGACATCGAAGTGACAGACAGGAATTAACACAAGTCCGTTCATAAAAGCTACGGTTAAGACTTGAGAGTTGCGACAAATGGTACGCGATTTTTATTGCTTTGCACTGGACTATGTGCTGTATGACAAGGAAGGCCTAAGCTAGAAATGATTCAGAAAAGTTTTGGAGTTTTCTTTTTTTCTTTTTGGACAATAAGAGTGAAAATTACATTATAATATTCTGAATTTTAAATTTAAGTAAAACTTTGTTATTACATTTGTTATTATATTGTATTTTAATATTTTAAAACAATATTGATAATATCTTAAAATTCATTAAAATTAAGTTACTATTTTTAGTAATTATACTGTCAATTTAATTAATATGATATTATGATCGAATAATTTAAATTTATTAGACATTGATATAATTTTAAAAATATTATATATATTTATTAAAATTATTTTAAAATTTGATTAAAATAATAAGTATTTATCATTATTTTAATATTATTTTACTCCATAATTTAAATAAGATAAATATAATTTAAATATCTTTAAAATGTAAAATACTTTAAAGTGGTACGGCAGTAGAAATTAACTATATGTTGTTTTTTTAAAAAGTTTCCTTTTTAACGATTTATTAATTTTATATGATTAGAGTGTGCACATAATGTGTGACGTCCCATATTCGGGGCTAGACCTCAAAATAGTGAATTGAAAGTACAGTGAGAAATTAGAAGTGCATTTCATGCTCATGCATCATAGTATATTCACACACATATGAATATTTATTTTTGATACATTAAAATAATTGTACATGCATTCATTGTCATTTTCCTGATATGATTGATTGATTAAAATGTGAATTGTGAATTATTTGCTTTAAAATTTTATTTGAAGACTAATAGTATTATTACGAAATTTTTGGTAAATTTTAGGAAATTTTTGAAATTTTGGGGTATTTTACACTAGGTAAAATATTGAAAGAATAGACCAATAGCATTGTGACATGTGACAACACAAATAAGTGAAAAATGTATTGCATGCCATAGGACACGTAGTTACATCTTCAATATGGAAGATTACTGTAGTTGTGTTGAAGTTCTTCACCCTCGAAAACTCCTTCACCAAACTCTTCTTTGTTCATTTGTTCATTCATCACTGAAATAGCTTCAAGCTTGTGAAATTGGTTATTGAATCTTACATCAAAGTAAGAATTTCTGTCCATTTAGAGAGTGTTTGCTACTATTTAATCTAGAATTTCTTCATCCACCGAAACCACTTTCACTGCTGGAATTTGTTCTAAAGCAAGTAAGTTATGTTTTAAGTGTATGGGTAGTGGAAATGACATTTTGACGAGATTTTCATGTTTATAAATGTATGCATGCATGAGTGGAATGAGGATTTGGTGAGATCTTGATATAGAGAGGAGTGAGGTGAAGTGAAAGTGTTGTTGAAGGTGGAAGAAAGATACAAAAAATGAAAATGCAGAAAATGGAAATATGCACAAGTGAGGATCGAATTTTTGATGTTTATATTGAATCTTGGATTTTTTATTTGTTTGAGTTGTGATGAGCTGAAATGGAAGAAGAAGACTTGGTTTAAGTGTCATATTTGTTAATTGAATAAGATAGAAGTGAAAAAATCTGGAAAATGGAAGAAGAAGAAATCTGCGTTTTAGAGAGAGAAGAGAAGCAGAGTTGCACCCAATGGGTTTTCCAAAACTGAACTGTGTTGATTCTTTTAGCCACAACTTTGTCATCCGATCTCCAAATGACTTGAAACTTAAACCAATAGACTCCTAAGACATTTTTCTTTCTCTTCATAAAAATTCAGAGCCACCTGAATTGATTTGAAAAAGATTGATTGTATGAAAATGAGGAAATGTGCTGGAATGTTATGAACTGGAGAATTTTCATTGAACATACTTCGGTATTTTGATTATATCTTGATCTGTAGATTTTCAAATGAGTTGATTCTTGTTTCAGATTAAAATTGAGAAATATTCATAAAACTTTCTTGAAGAATTAGAACTTCAATTCTGTCTCTAATACTTTCAAAGTTTGGCATGAAATTGAGTCTTAACTTAAGCTGTAGTACTACCAGTGACAGAAATCATGTCCGGTTGTTATTGAATAAAATATATTGATGTTTACTGAATTAGACTAAGGTGTCTTCATCAAAGTTGTATCTTATTCTCTTAGCTTTAAATTGGTATAAATTTTGTAATTTTAGGATATTTAATTGAGAGATATGGGTTGTACAACTTGACTGCATAATCATGCTCTAGCCAAAATTTCAAATATACATAGTCTGTGATATTTTAAGCATAACTCATAGAATAATAAACTAAATTGTATGATTTTATTATCATTAGAAACTTAAGACATAGAGTCACAATTGTATAGAAGAAAGTGTTATAGAAATACATCATTTTCTTGATCTTTTTGCTTATAGAAAGTTGAGCCGAATGAGGTGCTTTCAGCAAAAGCTGGAATAGTGATTTAGTGTGTGAATTTTGGTACAATTAGATTAAAATTGATATGTACATCATTTTTTTGCAGAAATATACCCAAGAATTTGTCATTGCACATACATGATACATGATACCTTTTAATATATATGTGTGTACCTAGTTACATAAGCAATACAGTAATGTGAAATTATTTTAATGTATATAGGAGAGCAAGTAGCGCGACCACTTCCGGATATCACCGGAACGTCAAGGTGATAGGCTTAAGGGAGCAATTGTGAGTAACCATAATGAGGTGTTACTTTAATTTAATCTGATAATTACTAAATTGAATTTGATATATGATGAATATGTACTGATTGTGTACTGAATTCTGGACAATACTTGTCCGAGGCGTTTGATGCATGTGAATATTATTGAAAGTGCTACTTGTATGTGAATGAGACTGCCTAAATGATTCTCAACTAAAAGTGACTGAATGTTATGACTGATATAATGTGAATGAAAGTGATTGATTGTATATGAATGATTTGTAGCATGCATTTCATTTCAATACATGTAATATAAAGGTAGTTGTGATTGGTGATGCGGCTGACTGAGACTGCTACTGAAAAGAGCTTAAAGCTCAAACATATAAAGCCTAAGGCTCACTGTGATCAATGAACTCAGTGATATGGGGTACTGAAAAAGCACACAGCCACAACTATGTAAAAACGAATGTGAGTCTCATAAATATAGCATTCATATATGATTTGAATTCATTGAATGATTTGTAAAGCTGTAAGAATGTTATATGTTTGCATACATAGTATTAAACCAATGATTGTGTTTTATTCAAGTGTAATGAAGTGATAGTTTGATTTAATTGTTTGTTTGAAATTACAATTTGTTTGTGATAGAACTTGATGCTAATAAAGTTGAAATGGACTGTGTGATAATATGTTTCTAATTGATTGTGTTTTATAACATAAGTGAACCATCAAGGATAGTTAGTCTATTGAGTTCGCAAAACTCATCAAAATTACACCGTTGTTAATTTCAGGATCGAGGGTGAGACGACCTAGCTTCTAAGACTCCATAGAAGCATATTTTATGCAACTTTGACAATCAGATATGGCTTGAAGGTCGACCAACTGGGCATTGAAGACATAGTTTGTTAATAACTTTTGTGCATTCCTTATGTTTGTAGCATACTGTGTAGATTGAGCTATTTATGCTGATAGGATGATGTTGTATATATATGGATGATGTTGAACTTAAAGCTACAATGTACATTATAGTTATAATATAAAATAGGAAATTTTGGATGTTAGTAAATGTGTGATTTGTGATTTTAATGATGACGCCATGTTATAAAGTGAAAGTGAGATAGTTAACACGTCATTTTTGTCAGGCATGTGCACGCGTGACCGAAGGGTGCACATGTATGTGTCAGATGGGAGTATGGTGTTACCTTTGAAATATCTTCCTCACTAACAACCAAACTTAGTAGTTTACTTGTTTTCTAGTAGTGAAACTCTAATTATCCTAATGTTAAACTTAGCTAAAATAAATGACATGCATAAGTGTAAAACTTCAGGAGAAGATTAAAAGATTTCCAAACGATAACTATCTCCTTGTCACTTCATATATTTCTAAAACAGAAGTGGATTCCAAAAAGATCATATTATCCTTTATTTATTCTCTAAAATTTAGTTCACACACTTAATATGTCTATCTGGAGAAGCGTATTGAATCTTCAATCAACATGAAGGTGGCATTGTTTCCCCCTTTTTCTTTCTTATTTCTTTATGCAACAATTAACTTTCATTTAATTTCTCACTTCAACTCTTCTATTAGTTCCTTGCACTTTTATGCATTTATATTAGACTATGATTGTCTCATGATTATTTTGAACCATGTTTACAATTCAATACTTTATAGGAATTGTTGTGATTGATGTCATTTATATGTAAATACATTTAGTGACGAAAGCTTTGAACAATACCAATGATTACAATGATTGTATGTAAATAAATGAAAATGATATGGTATGGAACGATACCACAGGGATGTATTTAATCTTATTGATGGTTGAAGAAGCAAAGAAGGAAAATCAAACAAGTACTACCTTTTCCAAGTTTGATTAGAAGAATAATAAGGTAGGTCTTTAAACGAAATTCAATAAGGAGCATACCGATATTCAATTAAAGAATAAGTATAATGGATTAAAGGCTAGATTAAAGAATTTAAAGAACTTACTCAAACAAATAGGAATCAGTTATAACTCCTTTACTAGTGAAGTTAATGCTACAAATGAATGTTAGGAAAACCTATTTAAATGTCTTTGTTTTATTAATATATCATATTATATAATATTTGTTTTTATGTTTCCTTTTCATCATTCTAGGTGCATAAAATGACATAGATTCAAGAAAAAATAACATAAGGAGTTTCCAAACTTATGTCATGTTTTTGGAGATACTACTATGATTGGTTTACATACACATCCATCAACTAAATCTCCATCAAATAATACAAAAGAGGAACATGTAATTGATTTTGATGAAGATTGCTCGTATCATGAAAAAGGAGATTAAGTTATAAGTTCTACATCTAAGAGAAAGAAATCTCCTGAGAATAAGAAGGCAAAGAAGACACATATAAACATTGTAGAAGAGGTCTTCGTTATAACTGATGAACAATAAAAAAGGAAGAATGATTTACTTGATAAAAAACTGACTGCAACATCATCCATTGCAGAGAATGGATCTGGAGCTTCGTAAATTAATCAAGATTGTAATATAATGATGAAATGTTTGAATCATTTAACAGAGTATTTGGTTCACCTGCTATAATAGATAAGGAATGTAATAGTTATTATTAAGAATAAAATAGATGAGGAATAGAATGGAATGAGTATTACTTAGTTTGGTTTATTCCTAAGAATTTTTAATGATGATGTATGTCAATGTTTGGTTTGAAAACATAAATTTGAAATGACAAAAGAATAACTAACAAAAAGACTAAAATATCTATTATAGTCCCCACTAACTACATTCTTCTTCTTATTATTATTATTAATTTTTCTTCTTCTTCTTCTTCTTATTATTATTATTATTATTATGTCGGGTTTAGCCATAGTTTCATGCATCATATGCATGCGGATGCAGTAGAAGTATTGGAATCAAGATTCCAATACCATGACAGCCCAAAAACCACAAGATCATACATGCATGTAAGGTCATGTAAAGAACATGAAATATAAAAACATTTTTACCTTTGTTTCTCCTCCTTTCTTGTTTCTTCTCCTTGTTTGGGTTTTTGCAAACATCAAACCCTTCCTTAATCACCCAAGAACACACAAAGAAGGAAGATGAAATAACGTGTAAGGGTTTTAGAACACCAAACTTGAAGATTTGAAGTAGATATTTAAAAGGGAGATATATCAAGGTTATCTTGTATGCATGTTGAGTTATACAATAATTCCATAAATTTCATGAAGATAACTCAAGAACTCTTCTCACTCTCTCTAGAACACTTTTAGAACCCTTTCTCTTTCACTTGAGTGTGTAAGAAGTGAAAGAAGCTAGTGTTCATAAGTGAAGAACTCCCTTATATATCATTTCGTGGCCTCTGTCATGATCGTGGCGTCTTGAGGTAACAAGGAATGATGTCAAAGCATAGGATTCGCATCCAAGATATCCTTGAGTACCTCAAGTCTATGGATATTTGCACCATTGCTATGATAAGATTAATCATTGACATTCGACAGATCATCCATATGATAATATCATAGTGGGTCATCCGACGTACTTACTACCCTTAGTAAGCGTTCATATATTAACTCTAAACATCTCCTGCTTACAGTTTATGAGATCCACTACTTGATCAAATCAAAGAGTATAATATATGCTAGCCTGTCTGGATTAATAATGTCTTGTCTTATTAATCCTATAACTAAGGATTATTTAGATACTAACATAATTGCAAACGATAGGAATCTTATTATCATGATCTCCTCATGATTTTCTTCATGCTACATTTTGTATCATGGACTTCATTAATTTGATTTATGATCAATATCAATTTATATATAAACGAATATCAAATCAATAAAAAATGCCTTTCGTTTTATTAATCAAAATAAAGTTTATACAAAAGTGCTAAAGGTGATTGCCTTTAGAGCACTACTCTAACAAAATTCACAATGCTTAAATGTTATTGAAATTGAACTAACTCACATAAACAATTCAACTTTCAAACCCAGATTGCCCAATGCATATTTTAAAAATCATTCACAAAATACACGTCATAACCAAAACACAATGAAATTGTTATTCAGGGTAGAAACAAGCAACTTAAAACGCATAAAAAAATCAAAAATTGCAATCAAAGTTAGGTTGGGTTGAGTCAAGTCTGGCTAGTCTAGATTTGAAAAATAAAAATCTTGATTTTTGCTGCAATCTTTCTAAAAAGCAGCAGGTGATGGTGATGGTGAAGGGGTATAGACAGCTGCAAACGGGTGGAGAGACCAAGCTTAGGCAGGTGGTCAGACCAGAGGTAGAGGTACAGTGTAGTGTTGGGCAGGTTCGATAGTGGAGTTTGGCGTGGTGCAATAGCAGTGGTTGCGGTTGGTGGTACGATGGCAGTGGGTGGCTGACAACAACGAACAATGGAGGGAATAAGAATGAACAATGAAAATAGGTAGAGAGGAGGGAGAGTAAGCAGAAATGAATGATGAAAATGTGTAGTTTGCGTGAGGTTGTTTTGTTTTGATTAAAATTTTCTTTTTACAACTCAATCTGTAAAGATTTAAAATCTGATACTGATTAGTACCAAAGGCTAATATTAAACACCAAAACTATATCATTTTTTCGACAATAGTACGATACGAAATCTATACCATTGCTTGTAGGTCTAGTTTAATCAAAGTTGTGAATACCATACCGGACTTGGTATCGTATTGAGTTCTAGTATGATACTGTATCGTACCGATCAATACTAGGTACCGTTTTGGGTCCTTTTTTAAATTTATGAAATAATCCCTAAAAGAGGAGGAAAAATAAAAACCTGGAACAAAATTCAATCGTCTACGGGAGGATACCCGCTATAATTACATTGATCTCAGTTATCATTTGGTACCCGCTATAATTACACTGACCTCAGTTATCATTTGGTACAAAATCCTCATTATTGAGAGGAGCTTCATCATCATTATCATTCAAATTTAATGCACCAAATGACATATCAATGCTTTCCCATCCAAGATTATCTTCCAAGTCATTAACATCTACCAAATTTGGTTCTTCAGAAATCCAATCTGCTAAAAAATCAATATTATCAATGGAGATTGGATCAATTGAACTACTTGTGCTATTAAGTCTCCTAGTAAACAATAAAATTTAATTATTAGAAAATTATAAGAAATTATATCGAAATTAAGAATGATAATAACATACCTTTCCTGAAGCTTGAAATTGTAACAAACAAAAACCAAGTCATTAAACCTCTTATGCTCCAATCTATTCCTTTTCTTGGAGTGGATAAATTCAAAAGTGCTCCAATTTTGTTCACAACTTGTTGCGCTTACACATTGGCCTTGTTTGGATGATAGCTAATCAACTAACTATTAGTTGATTGACTAAAATCAGTTGTTTGACTTCATCACATATCTATTTTTTATTTGGTTATTGGCTAGTTGGGTTGGCTGATTTAACCCAACCAGCTAATTTGTGAAAAGCTAGGTATGTGTAGAGTTTTAGACAAACAGCTGAATTAGCTATTTGTCTATTACTATTCTACCCTCATTTTTCGCTGCTTTTCTGTTTTGAAGTACTGTCACCGTGACTAGCCATGGTGACCCACTAGTAATCATGCACGGTGGTGAATTTCCAAGTCACCACCGTGCATGGAGTTAGTGCTTCTCTATGCATGAAGAAGCACCAAATCTATGGAGTTATTATTATTATTAAAATTTGTTATTAGTATTATTATTATTATTATTATTATTATTATTATTATTATTATTATTATTATTATTATTATTATTATTACGAGATATAACAATTATATTAGAGTTATAAACTTAATTTTTGTAGAATCAAATATCTAAAATCTAAATTACTGTAAGAATATTCAACGAAATATTAAGATATATAATATTCATACCTTTATATATTTTTTTAAAGTCATGTCTTCATAAGTCATTTTACACATAAACAGCTAATACTAAACAACTAATTTTACCAAACATCAAATGACAAACACCTAATGCAATCTGCTGATCAAATCAGCTGATATAATCAGCTATCAGCTAACAGCTAATACAATCAGCTGATTGCCAAACAGGGTTATTGAGTTAAAATCCGAATTACAAACCTCTTCAATTCTGAAACACCATTTCTGAATTGATCCCACTACGAACTTAACAAAAGTAGCGTTATAAACAAAATAAAGTGTTAATTAATTTCAACAAAAAAGGAAACAATTAATACCTAGAGAAAGTTTTCCTATTGGCCCCGAGTCTCGATTATTATTTTTTGGCGACAAGACGCCAAAATTGGGGAATTTGGAAAATAATAGTAAAAAATAAATATAAATAAAGTAAACATAAGTCACGGTTGGGAATAAAAACCAATACACAAACAAAAAATAAAAAAATATAAGAATGTCACCGTCGTGCATATGAAAATGTCACGGCCGTGACAAAAAAAGTCACGGGCGTGAGAGGGGGGAGTCGTGGTCGTACCTGTGTATGATCGCGACTCTCCAGCTAAAATAGCAATTGCACGATCGTGCTTGTGTACGATCGTGCAATTTGATGAATAGTGAAGCTTTTGCACACCCACTTCTAATATTCATAACTTTCAATCCCGAAGTTCAAAAATTAAAAACTTTATGTTGTTAAAAAACTAAGAGAAAGAGCTACAACTCTCCTGAGACAATTTTGTCAAATTCTGCCTAGATCAATACAGTTTATTCACTGAAGTTTCAGGACACATTTTCATCCCCCTTTTCCTTTCTGCTATCTATAAAAACTACTATCTATATCAAAAGACCCGAATCCAAAAATCATAGACTATACATACAAAACTCCCAAATTAACCATTTGCTTCACAAAAATCTATTCAAAATTCTTCAACATCTATCAATTTCATTCCCAACCAAAAACAAATTTAGCAATGTAACATAAGAGGAATTTGGACATGAACAGATTAATATTTCTTCTAACTCTTATTGTCACTCATTTCTCAAATAAAATAGAGTATGTACATTGCTCCAATTATAAACAGAAGCCACATCAGTAGCATAATACAAAAATACAACATGGATGCTCATGCCTAACATGCTTATAAAGCTACCAAAAGTGATCCAAACTAACTTAGTTATAAATGAAATATAAATTCTTAGAGTCAGCCAAAGTTTTTGCAAGGTTTAATATCGATCTGCTATTTCTGCACTTGAGGAGTGGAATGATAATGGGGTTAGTTAGGAAGCTCAATGGCTAATATGTTTATAGAGCCACAAACACACACAACCAAGCATATTTAAATAAACCAATCCATTTCACAGAACACCTAATTTAAATTACAGTAATATAATCCATATTATATATTTTACAATCATCAAACAAAGCATTCAATTATAAATCATGCTCAGCAAATCACAACATAGTATATAACAATATGGTTCGAGAGAATCCCATAAAACAAAATGGCGAAATCGAAGTTTATACTATGAACAAAATGAGCCCATTTTTCGGAGCTCATATACCACAAGCGGGAAGCTGGGAGGAGGCTTTAGGTCAACGTGCACTGACGAACGAAATGGTATCTCTCTTGCCCATACAAGCAAATTTCTGATGCTTACATATTTCATATCATATTCATTCTTTCATGCAATTTGGGCTTTTCTTCTTGTTATTAATTGCAAAGGTAGTAAAGTCTTTCATGGCAACTATGATATCAATCACAAATTATTTTTCCCACATTCACAATGATAAAAAGGCAAGCATTTAGGTACACATACAAGCAAATAATTCAGCTCATCAATGTAACAAATATAAACATATTACCCACCTATTTACTTGTAACTCCAAGATTAAGTTTGTCTTTCCTCTTGTTCTTGCTTTCAAATTTCTTGTTTCCCTTCAAATAAACATATTTTCATTCAAACATTATATACGAATAAAACTTCCATAAAGCTCTTTTATCCAAAAATGAGCTTAGACTTAATCTACTCTTAGTTTTTCAGTTTTTCTAACTAGAAGAACTAAGATCTAGTTAAAAGTTCATGAAAATCTAAGAACATAAACCTCTTATTTCTCTTCTTTCTCTCTTCATTTTTAGCACGTAAAAACCTAGTTTCTCTGCTTTCTTTTTCTATCAAAATAAGAAAATAGATAAAGGGTTATCTAAAACACAACTGAACCTTCTCCTTCCACTTCTTATCTCCTTTATCTTTTTTTCCTTCTTCGTCTTTTTTGGTTCGGTTTCTGCTTCTCTTCTTCTACTTCTTTCTACATTTTTCTTCTCTCTTTCTTTCTTATTTTACACGATTCCCTCTCTTTTTCCCTAACCTCTCAAACACGTCTCTCCCTTTTCTCTTGTTGTTACACGACTCTCTTCCTCTTTCTTTAGTTTCTTCTAGGTTCTTCTTTTCTTTCTTTCTAAACCTTACGAACACGTCTCTTTTTTTCTTTACTCACACACCCTTCATTTGTTCTTCTCTTATTAATCTAAAACAAACTCTAATCTTCCAAACTTACCTTTCCATATTTACTCTAATACCTTCAAACTCCTTAACCTAATTCTAACACTTCCATTTAATCCATGCAACCGTATGAAATAAAAAAATATTCATAAATAAACTCCATAAATTTCTAATTCAAGAATTCTGATTTTTACTCATGACTAAATGCTAACGATTTCTCATTTAATAATTCTAACTTCCAAGAAAAGTTCGGGTTCCAACATCATAAGTTTTAGAACATGAAATGAAATGAATAGAAAACCTATCCACCACTATAAAAGTATAATCATGACCTCTTCTAGTTTTAGGTATAAAATTCATACTTATGTCCTGCTATGGTTCATCAGGCACGAGTAATTATGTGTATAATCTATACTTTTATTTCTTTCCTTTAGCTAATTAATTTGTTCAACATTGTCATATGAACTTAGACATGTCCCACTTTAAAGAGGGTTAATAAAAGCGATCTTCAACCATTGCGATAATTTTATCTCTTCTAAAGTGTTCTATTGCTCCTCCTCCATGTAATTCCTAAATCATATATTCCTTTATAGAAGTATTAGGTAGGTAAAGTCAATTTCCTTTGAAAAGATAGTCATCATAGATCATAAAAGGAAAGTGTTGGTCTCTTTGTCTAGCAGTAGTTTCTGAATAGATTATTCCAAAATCTCGATCTGAAATATATTCTCTTTTATTTTATCGAACCCTACAACCTTTTTTTGGTAAAGTGTTAAGCATATGGCTCTTCCTACTTAATGCATCTACTGCGTTATTCTCAACTCTTATCTGATCTTTAATAACAAAGTTAAATTGCTCTCGAAAATCCCTTTATAAAGCATGCCTTTTGTTCAAGTTGTTCTAGAACTTTGATTGTTTAAGAGATTCATGATCTGAATATAGAATTAACTCCTTTTATAAGAGATAATGGTGCCAATTATAAAGAGCATATAATACTACATAAAATTCCTTGTCATAGGTTAAGTATCTTTATTTATCTTCCCTTAAGTTCTCTCTTAAGTGAGCAATTGGGTGTATCACTTAGCTGAGTATGCCTCCACATTGGTAACATTACAAGCCACTTGAAATACGTTAGAAAAATTTGGAAGTTATGAAATAGGAGATTCAGTCATCTTTTTTTTTATTCTTCAAAAGCTTTAGTTGTTGTCTTTAACCAAGTAAATTGTCCTTTGTTTATAAAATCAGTAACGGGTGCCATTATGGTGCTAAAATTACAAATAAATTGCCTATAGAATGTTGCTAAACCATGGAAACTTTATGTTTAAGCACATCTTTTGGAATAGGCCAATAAAGGATGGCTTTAATCTTCTTGAGATCCATCTACACTCCACAGTAGGATACAATAGAACCTAAAAATACAACACTTCATTGTAAGAAATAACACTTCTTTAAGTTCATATAGAGTTTTTCTTGCCTTAAAACTCTCAGTACTTATTGTATATGTAATAGGTTCTCTTCTTTAGTCTTGATATATGTTAATATATCATCAAAAAATACCACCAAGAATTTGCCCATAAATGGTTGAAACACTTAATTCATCACTCTTATAAAAGTGCTAGGTCCATTAGAGAGTCCAAATGACTTCCCCAATTGTTCATAAAGTCCTTCTTTAGTCTTAAAAGTCATTTCCATTCATCTCTAGGTTTAATCCTAATTTTATAGTACTTACTTTATAAGTCTATCTTGGTAAAAATTGTAGCATCAGTCATCATATCTAACATGTCATCAAACTGAGCTATTGGAAATCTATACCTTATTATGATCTTATTAATCGATTTACAATCAATATACATGCATTAACTTCCTCTGTTTTTAGGATTCAATAGTGCTATAATTGTTAGAGTAGTGCCCTAAAGGCAATCACCTTTAGTATGTTTTGTACAAAGTTGTGTACAGACTTTATTTTCAATAATAAAGAAAAGTATATTTCATTAATTTGGTATTCATTCTTTATGAATTGATATTGATCTATAAGCAAATTAATGAAGTCCATAATTTATACATGGCATGAAGGAAATTATGATGTGATCATACTACTGAGATTCCTATTATGTGCAATTATGTCAGTATCTAAATTATCCTAAGTCATAGGATTAATGAGACTAGACATCATTAATCCAGATAGTCTAACATATATCAAACTCGTTAATTTGATCAAGCAGTGGATCTTAGAAATTGTAAACATGAGATGTTTAGAGTTGAGATGTGGATGCTTACTAAAGGTAGTAAGTACATTGGATGACCTACCATGAGATCATCTCATGGATGTCCTATTCTAATGTCAGTGATAATCTCGTCAGAGCAATGTTGCAAGTATCCTTAGACTTGAGGTACTCAAGGATATCTTGGATACTAATTATGTGCTTTAACTTCATTCTTTGTTGTCTTGCAGAGGTCACTCATAGGGTGGTGATTGGGTACAACTTGAGGCATTCGAAGGTAATTAAGTAGCCAATAGAGGATTCACCACTTCTGTGATAGTAGAAGATGATATCCACGGCCTCTTGTCGGGGTCATTACTTGGAAACCTTTGACCGGAGTACATGTGTCATAAAGAATGTCTTCATTGACATATAGAGTAATGAGTCCCAGGACGAGAACTAATATCAGTTGGGCTAGATTTGACGTAGTGAGTCTAGTGAGAGTTAACACTTTGCCCATACTCATAACCAAGTGGGGTATAGCATGGTGAAAGGATGAATTGCACAGCAATTGTCAATGGGAGGGTTCGTGAGATGGTTCGTGACAAGCATGGGTTTGTTTGTCAAACCACTTACTTTCCAGTCAATTGAGGGTTATGATTTGTTGCTAGATGCCACTCGTGACTTACTTGGATTAAATGTTAATCCAAATGGCCAATATAACCGGGAACCTAATGAGTTACACGCATAGGAGTGACTCGGAGGATTCGTAAAATGGTTTTGGATAAAGATCCATTATATGGAGACCAAGAGAACCAAATGGATCCCAATGAGATCGAGATATGTCTCGATGAGATCGCGACATCGATATTGCTGAAATAGGTCTTCGGTGTTTTTTCCATACCTGGGACCCAGTAGGATTGATCCCAGTGTGATTGGACCACCTCAGCATATATTATATATATATAAGATATGGCAACGTGGAAGAAGAAGAGAGCTTTCTTTAAAGTGATTCATTTATTGTCTTTAATTGATAAAAGACAAAACCATAAAAGACAAAATGAAAAGTATTTAATGCGATATGAATCGTGAAAATGGATTAGTAAGTTATCTTTCACGATTCTCATCCATCTCTCTTCATCTTTCTCATCTTCTTCCTCTTCATTCTCTCTTCACGATTTGCTCTCCATAAAACAAAGAAAAGAGCTAGCACTCTTGTCTTTGTTCTAGCATATTCCGAATCAAAGAGTTTGATTCGGTTAGTTTCTCCGATCTCTGTGTGGATATCGTTGCAGACGATCTATTTTGGTCATTGTGGTTTACGACAACCTGACGAGTAGAAGATCGAAGAAAGAAGGAGACTAATTACAAGGTACATGGTTATAATATAAATGATTGATTTGTGTAAATGCCACGAATTCCTATATATATGTGTGTGTTATGAAAATGTATATGAATTAGGAATTTTCAGCTAGGTTTAATGGTATTTTCTTGTATAGGCATATAGATCCTGAAATTCGGGAAAGTCCCAGAATATTTTTTTTTGTTTTTTCACACATAGTGTATATGATGCATGCACTAGAATTTTCCTACAGTGGTATCAGAGCCACTTATGCCCCATATAAAGGAGAAACCATAACATGTGTGATGCCGCCGATTGATTGTGACAGTTATGCATTCTGATTGTGTTGAATTCGAAATCAGCATAGAGATATTGTTTTTTAAAATTTTCTTGCCCGGATTTGCTCATGAGATGTTATTGAATATATAAATGGAAGGAAAAAAATTTATCAATGTGATTTGATATGTTTTTACTAATTAATTCCCTACTAGTCTGGTTGCTGTGTTTATGCATATTATATGAACAGGCATGCTTGCAAGTTCGAGAATAAATTCAATAATTTTGTTTGGGATTTCCTTTCACCAACCTCTTTCTCAGATGGAAAACTGTTTTTGAGGTGATTGAATATTTATTTAAGAAATTCTTTTGTGCTGTCAGGAATGTCTGTGTTGAGGAACACAGATTTTGGATTGGTTTGGTTACTGAGGTTGTTTGAATTTTTCTTAGAAATAAATTCTAAACAAATTCTTGGAACATTTTATATCTGCTTTAATTTTCTCAGCATTTATTGAAATTTTTTCAAGCAAAAGACAAAGCTGGACAGTTTTGAGAAAACTACTGGACCTGGTTTGTTTGAAGTGGTGATTGTGTGTTTTTTGGTTTCGATGCCTCGAACCATTGTTTATGTGATTAGAAATATGTTATTTGGACGTTGTATGCATGTCAAACTGATTTGTTTGAAATTGGGTTTCCAAAAAATTTTTTGGATTTCAAATATTTCATATTAGCTTCTTGTTGGTATATTCAGTTGTCTTGATTGTTTTGGCCGTCACCAGTTATGTGACAAGTGCCGAAGTAGTCTTGATGAAGTGGAGATTACCTAGAGATACTTAGGGTGATAGTTTGATGTT
>JANZXP010106771.1:0-19027 GCA_027576715.1 Erythroxylum flavicans
GTAAGCCTTATAAGACTATGGAAACCTCTCCCTCATAGACACGTTTTCTTAAGGGTGGGAAGAGCAAAACCGTGAGGGCTTGGCTGGGCCAAGGCACAAAGCCGATAATATCAGAGCTAGTACTCGGACCGATGTGCCAGCAAGGATGCTGGGCCTCCAAGGGGGTGGATTCAGGCCTGTGTGCCAGTAAGGACGCTGGGCCTTCAAGGCAGTGGATCTAGGCCTGTGTGCCAACGAGGACACTGGGCCTCTAAGGGGTGGAATGTTAGATTCCCATATCGATTGGAGAGGAGAATGAAGTAGGCCCTATAAGACTATAGAAATCTCTCCCTTCTAGACGCATTTTCCCAAGGGTGGGAAGAGTAAAACGTGAGGGTTTGACTGGGCCAAGGCCTAAGGTGGACAATATCTATGAGCGAGATAGTTCGGACTGTTATAAATGGTATCTGAGCTAGTACCCGAACTAGTGTGACAGCAAGGACGCTGGGACTCCAAGGGGGTGGATCCAGGCCTTTGTGCCAGCAAGGACGTTGGGCCTTCAAAGGGGTGGATCCAGGCCTGTGTGTCGGCAAGGACGCTGGGCCTTCAAGGGGGTAGATCCAGACCTGTGTGCCAACGAGGACACTGGGCCTTTAAGGGGGTGGAATGTTAGATTCTCATATCGATTGGAGAGGGGAATGATGTAGGTCTTATAAGGCTATGGAAACCTCTCCCTCATAGACACGTTTTCCCAAAGGTGGGAAGAGCAAAACTATGAGGGCTTGGCTGGGCCAAGGCCCAAAGCTGACAATATCTGTGAGCGGGGTGGTTCGGACTATTACATCGGATATCTCACCATCTTTTTTCAAAACATGACATGGACTCTAATATGCCTACGTCCTTAGATTGTGGATCCTCCTACTTCTATAGACACTACCTTATGGTCATTTCCTAAGTTGTGGATCTTACTGACTTTTTCGTGCATAAGACATAGTCTTGTTCCAAATTGTATCTTGCTTTGGAAACACATCTGCTATGATAACATCATCGTGTCCTTAGCCTGTGCCTTTAGCTATAATTTGTGGAAAGAGCGATGTCCAAAACTAGCCTATATCCTAAGCCATGCCCACCTAAAAAGAATTCTAAAAAACAATCATTTCTATCCTAAAATTCCAAAATTGTAGGCCCGTATATATAAACCATACATAACACTAACCTAGAAATTTTGATCATTGTAGGTGTGTCTTTAATCCACTTTTACAGTTATATGACTCTCAATTTGGTATTAAGTCTAGAAGTTGAGGGCAATATGTTATAAACTACGAAACTATCTTTTTATAAATAATATAACTAGAATAACATAACTCTTATATACCTAACCATACCATATTCTCCTTTACCTATGACTAAATTCATCTGTTGGATGTATGAACGTATTTGTTTCGTTAAAAAAAGGTACATGGACATGGATTTGAACTTTGAGGATATGATGTTTTATTATTTTAAGAAAGTAAACTCCATAAGGTGTCACTATAAGAAAATGGATGAATAAGGATGAGAAATTTAAATATACATGTGTTTAATTTTAATTGATGATATAAATTTCAAATTATAAAAATTAAATCAATTTAAATTAATAAAACCACTAGAAAAATATTAAGTTTAATGACACAAAAAGTAGAGTTTTTAGACACTTTTTGCGTCGTAAAAATAATTTTAGATGCTTTATAAAGCGTAAAAAAAATAAATGTCACGAAAACTATTTTCGACGGTTTTCTTAGACACATAGATGCGTTGAAAAAACATACATTTTTTACGCATCTAAGTGTCGAAAATCTAAGCGTCGAAAATCTATTTACACACAGATGCATCGAAAAAAACAGACATTTTTACGCATCTAAGTGTCGAAAATCTAAGCGTAGAAAATCTATTTACACATAGATGTGTCGAAAATATACATTTTCGACAGTTTTCTTAAACACATAAATGTTATTTTAAACACTTTGTGTAAACTTTTATATGCTTTTCTCTGTCGATATTTTTTACTTTAGATAGTTTTTTACGTCGAAGAACTCCACTATTTTTTAGTAAAAAAATAAGCTTACAATTTGTTTTATGCATCTTTTTACGATCACTCACATATATATTATTATAATAAATTTTACAAATTATTATAATAATATAACATTCAGTCCGTTAAAAAGATGCTGGAATAAATCTTCCAATTTTAGCTTTTGTATAAATGTTAGTACGTAAAAAATGATAAGAAGTTTGATATTGCTATAGCTACATAAGAATCAAGTATATCTTTACAAAGTTCAAACAAGGAAAAAATTCCACATCAGTAAAAGTACTTGTTCTGATAAAAACTTGTCTCAAAACTGTATTACAACAATTTGACAAATTGTATATCAGATTACTAAGTTTACTTTCACATGCAATAAGAAGTAGTGCTCCCAAAAGTAAGCATACTCTGTGGCCCCAATCCCCAAACATTATAGCAAAAAGAAATGAAATGTAATGACAGTGTAAATCACAGGATTAACTTCTTGATATCTAGCAACACTGCTAAATAAGCAAAAGTATTAGCCTTTTGATCAGTTTAATGGGTAGAAAACATGGCAGATCATATCAACTAAAGGTTTATCCAATAGCATAGCAATATATAACATCAAACAGACAAGACTAAAAAGAAATCATTATGCACTAGTGCTCTCAAAAATTGATGTCTTTGCAATTACAGATATATAGTGATTTAAAAAAACAAATGCACAGATATCTAATTGTTAGTTGAAAACTCTATTAGAACAAATGGATTAGTTAAAGGATGTCCATTTGTGAATTGCTGTTAAATGTTGCACGTTAAAGTGCCTCATGAATCTGTCAATTATAAAACATGTTTCATTGAAAATTCAGCAAAACTTTTAACCAAGTACCAGAGTTCAATAACAAATGAACAATATTCGGAAAGAAATCATATAAGGTACTTGTGATCTTGCAGATATAGGGCACCAACCCTCTCCAACAAGACATTTTTTTGTTACATCAAAATTCAACATATTCAATATGTCATATACAACTTTCTCCCAAGTTACCTAGAAAGAAGCGGCATTCAATATAATGATGAACAACACACCTTCTATTCATGGGTATCATCTTCAATTTGTAAGCATAATCAAAACCTATAACAACAAAATGTAGAAAATACATCAAAATGGAAAAGTGTAACAACACATGGTTAACACAGAAAACATTCCAGCATAATAAACTAGGATAGTGTATCATACTAAAGAATGAAGTTAACAATAGTGTATCTCTATAACAATGCACTTACTTCTCTAGATAATTGCCTCTGTATTGTTACATCTTCAGGAAGAGGATAGCAATTTGCCCCAAAATCTTTGTTCTTACCTGTTCATCTGAGAAGAAAACTACAAATACTGTTTTCTCAACCTATAACAATAAATGCTTTAGGAATCAATTTCAATGTACAAAATCATTCAATGCATTTTGGTAAAAGCATGTCACAGATGAGAGGAACAAACCATTTCAGTTGACACAAGGTTTAACTGCCAAACAAACAAGGAGAGAACAGAAAGTAAGTTGAAAGAAAGAATAATCTTCTATTCATTTTCAACACTTTCCTAACAGGCCAAAGGCTGTAACACATTCATTTTCAATCTCTACACATAACTTTTCAAATGGTAATGAAATTGCTTACCATTTTGCCAATCAAACAATTATTCTTTCTTTCGACTTACTTTATTAGAAATTAACTTCCTCTTATGTATGGAGTTGCAGTGACAACTTATGCTTTCCCAGAGAGAGATTTCCATAGACTAGGATGTTGGGGAGCCAAACCCATCCCATCTAGAACTCATGATTTGTTATGTAGAGCAAGTTCTAACTTTTGACCATATTCTTACACATCAATGAAATTTATTAAAATTTTTATATATCTCCATTTTAGGAGGAAGAGGAGTGGTTCCTATACCAATATGATCCAAATTCATTCCTCCACAATTTAAAATCTTCAGTCTGATTTTCTGCTGACTACTTACCTTTAATTATAGTTAACTAACAAAAAGAAGTTGAACAAATCCAAGAAGAAAGCATACCCCATCCACTTCGATCAGTAGCATCACGACATTCCACTTTAAACTTTGACAAGTGACTGTCAACTTCTCCAACAGTTTCTCTTTGTATTTCATCCAATGATGGATTGATTTCCACTGAGCTGCAGAAAAGAATCATTTCAGAACAAGATTTGTAATATGAGAATTACAAAGACAATTGTACACTAAAACAAACATAGAAAGAGTAGCATGATTGGTGAATATCTAACAATCAAAATAGGGTATAGGGAAATCTGCCATTTGAGTGCTATATTAAACTCGTAAAACATGAAAATTGCTTAGTTATATGGATTCCTCTAAATTAGTAGCAGAGGATATTTAACATATCAACACGTCAAAATTTAGGTTTTGAGAGATTGAAGGTTTATATGTTAAGAAAATAAATAGACGGCAAACACAAATCAAGAAGAAACAGCTTGGTACCTGATCAGAGATCCATCTCATTGCTCCTTGTGGAAGGTGAGATCCAGCAACAGAGAGATTCTCCCTAGGTAAACCTGATCTGAGAGAAGAAGATAGCAAGCAGATGAAAAAGAGGTAGAGCAGGAAGAATCCAACAGAGTAGTCACACTTACAAGTTTGGTTGAGGAACGAGTCATCGTCGCCACTAGAAAAACCAACGCTAATTGGGGAAGGGGACGAGTAGCGGGATGAAGAGCAACAGAGAATTATCCTCTTTAATCCAGAAGCTTCAACAAACAACAACGGTGTCGTGTAGTAAGAGTAGGGATCCAGAAATGAAGTCATTTCTCTTGTGTTACGAGTATGCTTTCTATTTGTAGACTATAAGCTGTTGAATGCTTTCGTTACTAGTTTTCAATATAATACTTAATTTAATTTTAAAAAAAACTCTATATGGGAAGGTATCATATCTTGGAAAGGTGTTTGTTTTGAGCACACTAACCATTTATCAAAAAGCCAATTGGAAATTTTAGAAATTTTAGACTTTTTTTAGTATATTTTTTAGACAAATTTTTTCGTCTTAAATAAATGTCTAAAAACTCCTTATTTTTAGACAATTATTAGATGCATCTAGGCCTAAGCGTCTAAAATCTCCTTATTTTGGTGTAGTGAATATAAAAAGAATACGACATAGAAGGTCATGGGACTGGGGTTATTCTTGGATGCATACTTGCTACAAATTATAAAAGACATAAATTCTTGTCTTGTCAACTAGAGATTTTAGAAGTTTTAGACTCTTTTTTAGTTTTTTTTAGACAAATTTTTTCGTCTTAAATAAATGTCTAAAAATTCCACCAATTCTTAGATTATTTAAGACATTTATTAGATGCCTCTAAGCATAAGTGTCTAAAACCTCCTTATTTTGTTATTGTGAACTAATAATTTGTGTTATGTTAAATTATTAATTTAAAGACATAATCTAGTTACTTATTTGTATCTAATTAAGTTCTTTCTACACTTCCTCTTTAAATTGCCTTATGTTATTTATAAAAATGTTCACTTCTTTTTCTCTTTTACTTTGAAAGAAGTTTGACTTTTTTACCTGGATGAATATGAACATCAATCTACTTCACCTTTAAAAGATATGAAAAAATGCATTTACTCTTTGTGTAGATATTAGTGAGAAAAAAACTCAAATATTTGATATATTGAAAGAGTTTGCAGGACTTTCATTAATAGAGTTGGTTAAACCAATAAGACTGATTGGTGAAGATGATAAAAAGGTTGAGGTCTTTTTCAGTATGTCTGATGATTACAAAGTATTGTTTGCTCGAGACATGTTTGAGTTATCTCAATGATCACATCATATTATAATATCTTTTTGAGGATTTAAGATTAGTTTATTTACTTAGATGATACATCATTTTGATTGATTCTTATTAGGATATTTTTATCAACTTTGCACATTACTTTCTTTAATTTATTTGATATTTATTTATTTATTTCAATGGTTTTATATCATAAAATAAGTTCATTATTCTTTTTAAAATTTATTATTATAAGAAAAATCACACCCAATTATTTAAAAATTAATCATTTATTGAATCATTAAAAATAATTTCAATTATTTTTTATTAAATATAACTATTTATCAATTATTAGTAATATAAAAATATTTTAATTAATTATTTATAAAATCAATTATATAATAATCACACATAACTAAAAAAAAGTCACGACTATTCTTAATATTTGATACCAAATATTGATATAATTATTAATTTCTATATTCTTATTGTTAGTGCTTGCATACCAAATATGCATGATTAGGAATTCCATTCCTATTCCCATTCCTTCTTTCTAATCCCGTTACGATTTTTCCTATTCACATTGCTTCATTCTTGTTTACCAAATGAAATCTAAATGTTTAAGTTTTAACATTTTGGGTCTATAGCTTCAACATAAAGTACAATTTTGTACTTTTTATATATATATATCCTTGGTTGCAGGGCCGTTCCTGATATTTTATAGGCCCTAGGCAAAGTAAAAAAAATTCTTATTTTTGCTTATTTTTGGGCCCTCACAAAGAATAAAAATAAATAAAATATATACCCTTTTTGTTGTTCTTTATGAAGTCAAGAGTAGGCCCTATTTTGTTTTATTTTATTTTTTATAAAAATAAAAATAGGCCCTAATTTATTATTTATAAGGATGGGCTTTGGGCGGCTGCCCGCCCTGCCCATGCCCAGGGTCGGCCCTGCTTGGTTGGAAAGAAAGATGAATAATGAAATGGGGAGACGTAAAACAAAAATAAAAAAATGGCTTTTAAAAGGATAAGAAACAAAAATGCTATAAATATATTAGATAAAAAAAATATCTTCTATATATATATATATAAACAACGTAACAAAAATGTTGCTAAATGTGGGCTCTAGAGACGTCCAATGTATGCTGCTTTACCCCTTACTAATAAAGAGGTTGTTTCCGAATAACCCACAAGAATTATATATATATAATATATTTGGTCAAAGGAGGTGAATGTGGTCTTGTGTCTTTATTATATGTCTTTCAAATGGCTAGTATCTGTCTTCCAGGTTTTTACATGCTTGTTTAATCAAATTATACATATTACCAAAAAGTTTATACAAATTGTGATTATCTCAACCAAATCAATTTTAGCAAAAATTTGAGAATATTACATGTGAACACCCATCAACTCAAACTTACCAGTTACTTATTTGAAGTTCAACTAATACCAATTTTCTTTTTCTCTCTTCTGCGATATGCAGCTTTAAAGGTCCTAAATGGAGGTTTAATATCCGTTCTTCCTTTTAGTTCTAAATTTAATCTCAATAACATCTCAAAATACCCATCACTCCCTCACGCTATTGAATCCTTTGACAAGATGAGGAACATAAAAATAATAATTTTTAACGATTAAATGCTTCCTGGAATAGTGTGAAATATAAAATTGATTTACTATGGATAACCAACTAATCATAAACAGAATAATGTGTTCCTACCCCTGTAAAACTTTTAATTTCTTAAAATTTTCAATTTTATGATAATCAGTCTTAATTACCATCAGTTGCACTGGGTGCCATTCCTGAACACGACCATATCATCTATTTAAAAGTTTGTAAATCTTGTTTGCCATTGCTTGAACCCTTCAATTAGCTACACATGATTTGCTAGATCTTCACATACTGCTTGTTATTATATTACAGGCTCTTCGCCAGCATTGCTTGGAAGATGGTTTGTAAGACATTTTTGCCCCTAAGGGCAATTTTGTAATTTTTCTATAAACCGGATAGTGATTAATTGTAATTTTGACTTTTCAGTAAATTATCAATTAAGTTACGTAATTTGATCTACATAAAGGTAATAAAGTGGCCCAATAAATGATCTAAATTAATGGGTCGAAGTCCAGGTGAAAAATAGATCCCTTTTAGTATGGACCTGGTCCATATCGGCCTTGTGATAGGAAAGCCCGACATGAAAGTTATATAAATAGGTTATGGTTTCCTGTTATTGCTCATATCAATCGTTAGCATACGATTCTTTGACTTGTTAATAGAGCTTACGTATTGAGAAACTGTAAAAAGGCCTAAACCACGTGCCGTTGAATACTTTACGTAAAGGTCCCGGGAGATTGGAGCTCGTTTAGTGCCCAAAAACTGCTTCAGAATTAGAGATGGAACTGAAATCAGGTATTTTGCATTTCTTCGTTTTTAATCCTTTCATGTATGATCCTGGATACGTAATAAGGTCTGTGCTACGCATTACACGTGGTATTAGAGCGATTACGTGATCGAATTGCTAGAAACGAAGGTTTTTCAGTTTTTCATCTCATATGGTTTTTTTTCCATTTTGATTCTTTTTTTGGTTTTTTTCCATATATAATTACGTAGAAGTGGTATACATAAGGCTAGCTATAAAAAATAGGTCGAAAATAGGCCAAATAGAGCGAAAAATGGCATCCCAAGATGTCGAAAATTGCCCATTACAATAGAGGGTGACTCAACATCAAGCGCACAGACTCGATGCTACAGTGACGAGAGGATGGTGGTGTGTAAGGCTTGCGTTGTCGAGCATGCAACGCACGCGCGGGACACGGCTCACACTCCCACGGGCATGGGAATGTGGGCTTGTGCATCTGGACACGTGGACCGTTGGATTTCTGACACATGGAGGCGTGTGCAGTGATAGCGTGTCTACGAGTGGGCGACCCAGACGCATCTAGCACGTGTTAGCCTGCACGCGCACCCAACCCCCACATGCACTAATGTAAGACCACGTCAACTGGCTGACGTTAGCCGTACGGACAAACAAAGAAAGGAAAATTTTAGAAATTCCTATAAAGCTATCCCGGGTATTTTTGGGTCGGTTTTTGGGTCAGGGAATTTTTTAAAGTGATTTTCTTATTTTTCTAGATTTATTACATTGGTAATTGGATTCCAGAAAAGTTTTTAAATCTTTTTTAAAGCTAATTTTGAGTGCATTTTTGTACTCCGAATTGCACATATGGGAGACACTTAAAGTTTTATGTCTCGTGTGGTAGATTCAGCATTCAAAAAAGTACGATGGACAATCTCATTGAGAATTTTTTAAATAAATGTCTCAAATAAAGTTTAAAGACAATGTTTTTAGTTTTTGTATGTGATTATTTGACTGTGCATTTGGTTTTTGCATTTATAATTAACTTTCACATACATTATGCCCATGTAGAATGTGAAGATGACATAAAGAAGTATCATTTTTGTTAGTGGACTTTTTGGGATACCGATGAGAATGTAGTCACCAAAGTGGCCTTTCAAGTCAGTATTTTGGATTGTTTTGCCTACATATTGGGGGATGTCTCTGGCCTTATGTTTGGTTGTTCTGCCTGAAGGTGTTGGCCGTACATAGCGTTTTGAGATGTTCATAAAAGCATCAGATGGAGGAAAGCCGTTACTTAAATGATCTATTCACCAAAAAGTGGTAGTGTCATAAGAGTTAATGGTTTGCACTCTATTTGCTTTTATGCAAGTGTCTAATTGCATATATTATGTATTCAGCCCAAAGGTGTTTCATAATATGTGTGATCGGATTCTTGGTACGGATACTTTTTAATTCTTTAAAGCATAATTGTTATCCTGCATTTATACTAATCTTGACATTGTCTTTTCTATTTTTCAGTTAACTTTTCGGTCAACGACAATGTTGTCACCATTGAAACCTTAAATGGTTTTAACTTCAAGAAGTGGAAGAAGGACGTGGAGTTTGCATTGGAGATAGCGGAAGTCAGCATGGCCATGTACATTGAGCGGTCTCCCCCACTTACAGATGTCAACTCAGAAGCCAACAGAGCAGGTATGGAGACCTAGGAAAGGTCAAATAGGATGTGCTATTTGACCATTAAGAGGTAGATACCGGATCATCTATTGAGTGGATTAGTGGACACGACCGTAACGCAAGAGTTCATTGACAGCATATCCCAGAGATACAAGGTCTCTTTTCATGCTGAGTAAAGCACCTTGATCAAGAAACTATACTCTATGAGGTACACTGGAGAGGGAGGTGGGCGGGAGTATATCATCTGAATGGTGCACCTTTAGAGCAAGCTGAAGACACTGGATATACTGATCACTGACTCGCTGGTAGTGCATTAGGCACTGAACACTCTTCCTCAAGAGTTTGAGATATTGGCCATCTCCTACATCTCACAGGATGAGACTTGGGACATCAATGCCTTGATTTCCCGGTGTGTTGCAGCAGAGGAGAGGATCAAGAGCTCTCCTCATTCAGTTAAGTTTGCAGCTGTGAAAGGTAAGGGGAAGGTTAAACCTCTGCAGCCTAAGCGTAAGGGTAAGAACCCAAACCATCTCCTCATATTCAGAGTGGGCAGTCGAGCATTGCGAAGGGGCCACTTGACCTTAAGAGTATGAGATGCTTCTTCTGTAAGAAAAAGAAATATAGGAAGTCTGATTGCTCGAAATACAAGCTATGGAAGGTCAAACAGGAGCTATCAGGTAACTTCTCAGCCTTTATGATTCATGAATCCAATGTAGCTATAACTACATTAAGTTCTTGGTGGTTAGTTAGTAAAGCATCTAACTATGTTGCTTCCACGATGCAGGGGTTCATATCTAGGAGAAGGTTGACTAGAGGGTAGCAAAAGTTGATGATCGATAATAATGAGGAGGTGGTCGTTTATTATATAGGAGATGTAGGATTAAACCTCGATACGGGGTTTGTAATATATTTACAGGACATATTTTATATGTCATCTTTTAGATAGAATCTGATATCTATATCAGTTTTGGATAAGGAAGGTTATCATCGATAATGCAGTTGTAAATATTTCTATCAATACAAGACATATCGATGCTACCTTTTTATCTTACGGGCTATATAGTATGTGTCTTACTCCTAATGAGATGTGTGCCTCTTCTTATGTTGTTGAACCTGTTACTCAAAAGAGGTCCTTCATAAAGGACACATCATTCATGTTGTGGCATAAAAATCTTGGCCACATTTCCAAGGAGAGGGTTGAGAGATTGATAAAGGCTAACATTCTCCCAACTCTGGACTTCAGTGGTCTAGATACATGTGTCGATTGTTATAGGGGCAAGTTGACCAAAATAAAGAAGAAGGGGTCAACTCGTGCTTCAGGATTATTGGACCTCATACATACAGATGTTAGTGGTCCCTATACAGTCACACTGTGCAATGCCAGATACTTCCTGACATTTGTAGATGATTATTCCCGTTATGGTTATGTGTTCATGCTTAAAGAGAAATTTGAAGTTCTTAATAAATTCAAGATCTTTAAGATTGAAGTTGAGAACCAATTGGGAAGATCAATAAAGATTATCAGATTTGATAGAGGAGGGGAATACTATGGCAGACATGGGGTTGACTGAAAGGCGTAATCACATCCTAAAGAACATGATGAGGTCAATGCAGAGCAAGACCAACCTTCCTGAATACCTTTGAGGTGAAGCCATTAAGACGGCATTATATATCTTGAATAGAGTCCCGAGCAAGTCAGTATCAAAGACGCCATTCAAGCTTTGGGTTAGAAGGAAGCTAAGTCTTGCACACATTTGTGTGTGGGGCTGCCCAGCTAAGAAGAGGTTGTATAATCCTTATGAGAGCCAATTGCAACCTTGTTCAACTCGTTGCTATTTAGTGGGTTATCCTGATCATTCTAAGGGCTACAGATTTTACTGTAGAGAGGGAGGGGCCAGAATAGTGGAATCAAAGACTACAAAGTTCCTGGAATACAATCTCTATGATGAGGGAGGATCCTCACATCCTCCAAAAGTGAACAGGACGGATACTATGATTATTTCGTATCCGCCTCTCATACAGTTAGCTCTGGTGGATAAAGGCCCAAATACTGTGCCTATATAGGCACAAGAACCTACACTTATTCAAGAAGAGGTTTCTGAGGAACAAGAGCTTGTGCAGTTATGCAGATCCACCAGAGAAAGGCAACCTACTATCTCATCAAATTACATAGTCAATCTAGGTGAGCAAGACTAAGACATGGGATATGTTGTGGATCTAACTACTTTTTCAGAAGCCGTTTCTAGACCCCATACAGATATGTGGTGGGAAGCAATGAAGGAGGTATGGGAGCTCATTGATTTACGTCAACATTACAGGCCTGTTAGTTACAAGTGGCTATTTAAGACCAAGAAGGACACACAGGGTCAAGTTGAGCGGTTTAAGGTACGTCTAATTGTCAGGGGATTCACTTAGAGAGAAGAAGTTAACTTAAAAGTTACCTTCTCTCTTGTGTTCTCGAAGGATGCATTTAGAGTGATTATGGCATTAGTAGCTCATTATGATATGGAGCTATATCAGATGGACGTTAAGACCACTTTCCTAAATGGTGACCTTTATGAAGAGGTCTATATGGAGCAGTCTGAAGGATTTCAGGATCAGGATGCAACTAACAAGGTTTGCAAGTTGAATAAATCAATATATGATTCAAAGCAAGCTTCCAGACAGTGGAACCTAAAGTTTGATGAGGTTTTAACCTCATTCGGCTTTGTGGAGTACAAAGTCGAAAGATGTTTATACTATAAGGTCAGGGGGAGCAAGGTCTTCTTCATTCTACTGTATGTCGATGAAATCTTGCTCGCGTCAAATGATTTGACCATGTTGCATGAAGTTAAGCAACTTTTGGCCAAACATTTTGACATGAAGGATTTAGGTGAAGCATCTTTAGTCCTCGGTATACAGATTCACTAGGGTAGATCTCAACACTTGTTAAGCCTCTCGCAAACTACATACATTGAGCGAGTGGTACAAAGGTTTAATATGGTTGAATGTAGACCTGTTATAGTACCTATCTCTCATGTAGAGAGATTATCTTTGGCACTGTATCTAAAGAATGAGGTTGAAAGAGAGGCTATGAGGAATGTTCCGTACTTTAGTGCTGTTGGTAGCTTAATGTATACCTATATGTGCACTAGACCAGACATTGCATTTGCTATTGGACTGTTAGGTCGATATTTGGCTAACCCAGGTGTTGGCCATTAGAATGCAGTCAAACGGGTATTGAGATACCTAAAGGGTACCAAGAATTATACATTGACATACAGGAAAGTCAACGATTTGAACCTCATAGGGTATACGAATATTGATTTTACTATGTGTCCAGATGATTGCAAATCCACTTCAGGATACATTTTTTATGTTGGCAGATGGTGCGGTATCATGGAAAAGTGTCAAACAGATACTGGTAACTTCCTCGACCATGCATGCAAAGTTTGTTGCATGTTATAGAGCTATTAAACATGTAGTTTGTTGTCTGTAGTGGATTTGATTGCTAGACCTATACGGTTGTGTTGTGATAATCTTGCTGCAATGTTATTCAGTAACAACAACGAAAGTATCACAGGGTTTAGGCATTTGGAGGCCAAGTGTTTGACTATAAAGGAGTTAATCCAGAAGGGTGATGTTGAAGTGGAGCACATCAGGACTGAGGAGATGTTAGCTGATCTGCTGACTAAAGGACTTTGCCCACTAGTGTTTGCTAGACATGTACTCCGTATGGGCGTGTTGAAGTCCTTAAATAGAAATAGTGAGGGATCACTGTATTTTACTCTTTAAATGATTGTATATTTTGTTGTATTATAACATTAGAATTATTTATTAATAAAGATGATCATATTTTTATCCTCAGTAATAACTGTTTTGTACATAGTCATGATACATGTGGAAGTCTTAAGATTTGTGTTGATCTTAAGCATTTTTAAGGTCATTGGACATTTATAAAGATTGGCATTGAGCCTATGTCATTAAACACATAAAGTTTATATGGATATCCTTAAAGTTTCATATGACATAAAGGGATATAAGTTTTAATCCCTTAAAGGTTCTCTAATGTTGTTCAGCATTCGGTTGGAGAACATAAAGATTTTCTCTAATGCTGTTTAGCATCTGGCAAGAGGAAACAAGTTTTCTCTAATGTTGTTTAGCATTCGATGAAAGAAAAAAGGATTTCTCTACTGTAGTTTAGTGCATGTAGTTTAGCATAAAGTTAGAGAAATGAAGACCTACAGACAAAGATGATACATATTAAATTATAAAGGTATCATTCTAGCCTACCACACTCCATTCTTCCATTCATGTTAGTGAGGTATTAGATATTTATGATTACATTGGACTTATGACACACATGACACGTGCCTGGTATTTTTCAGTATCTAAAGCCTTATAGGACGAAATGTAGGACTTTCATTACCTTTGGATCAAATGTATTTTAAAACTTTTGGTACCAATACAGTAGCATGACTTAACTGAGCTTTTAAATTGTTTTGAACTTGATTAAAACTGCAATTAATAATTGTCTAAGAGGGAGATTGTAAGATATTTTTGCCCTAAAGGCAACTTTGTAATTTTTCTATAAAGTGGATAGTTATTAATTGTAATTTTGACTTTTCAATTAATTATCGGTTAAGTTACGTAATTTGATCTAGATGAGGGTAATAAAATAGCCTAATAAATGTTCTATATTAATGGGTCAAAGTCCAGGTAAAAAATGGATCCCTTTTAGTATGGATCTTATCCATATCGACCTTGTGATAGGGGAAACTCGATATGGAAACTATATAAATAAGTTATGTTCTTCTATAGTCGCTCATATAAATCGTCAGCATATGATTCTCCGAACTGTTAAGAGAGTTTACGTATTGAGAAAACTATAGAAATGCCTAAATTACATGGCGGTGAATACTTTTCGTAAAGGTCCCAGGAGATTAGAGCTCGTTTGGTGCCCGGAAACTACTTCAGAATCAGAGATAGAACTGAAATCAGGTATTTCGCATTCCTTCATTTTTAATCCTTTCATGTACGATTGGAATATTGGATTAATTTTCACGCTGTTAAGAACTGGCGAAAATAATAAGAATTAATTTCAACTTGGTGGACTATATCCAAACTAGCAATGGTTCAAACTATGATTGTTTTGTAGATGTTCTGCATAGATTCGTTGTGGTCTGCTTCTGACTTAAAAATGGTGATGGAGTCCATACCATACCGTACCATGGCAACGATGTGTTTATTGGAGCAAAACCCACCAAAAACAGAACATAGAATAAGAAGAGCAAAGTGAAAGTTTTGAAGAGTGGAAAAGAAGGGATTATAATTGATTGGAGGGTGGGAGAGTATATTAATGCAGTGACAGAGAGGAAAGGTTCAAGTGCTTCTTTCCTTTCCATATTACAAAGCCAAGCCAACTCCTTCCACTTCCACTCCCACTCTGTCTCCAAATCTCTCATCTTTTTCTTTTCCTTAGACCGCAAATAAGAGTTTGCAGAATCGGAACCTCTCTCTCTCTAGGCCACCTTTTTGACCTGTCGCTTTTTCATTTCTCAATTCACATCATCTCCCAATCCTAAACTAGCTCTATCTATCATTTTCTTGGTCACAAATCTCGTGCAGTGCCCTTTTTTGGTGTGATTGTGGGGAATGATAAGGAATGTTGGTATTCCAATAGATAAAAAGAGTTATTAGGGCACGCATGCCACGCACAAGCTATGTGAAATTTATGTCTATATGAGTGATGTACCGATAGTTCATGCATGACAAGGAGGCTTCCCGAATTGTGAGCTGATGTCATTTGCATGCCATGGCTTATCCACATTATCGATCTAAGTTCGGAGACACCACGTTTACTAAGTTTTTGTTGGGGGACTTGCTTGGGAGACCCCAACTGAAGAAATAAGCACATATTTCGAGCAGTTCGGAGAGATTCTTGAGGCTGTGATCATCACTGATAAAAACACAGGGAAATCTAAAGGATACGGATTTGTAAGTTTATTCAGTACCATGCCACATTATTCACTTCTGCGATTCCTTATGCATTGCTGTGATTAAGAGCTTGTTTTGATGGTTCATGTAAATGTCTAGGTAACTTTTAGTGATCCAGAATCAGCTAGAAGGGCCTGTTCTGATCCAAACCCATGATCGACGGGAGAAGAGCAAATTGTAATATCGCTTCACTTGGACGGCCTAGACCTTCGCCGCCACGAGGTCCGATCAGTCATATTCTGATACAAAATTAAAATGATCACCAGTCCCATGTCAAATCAATTTTTTTTACAATGTGTACGTATAATGACATTATTCCAAATGTATTTGTTAACTTTACAGGAAGGACACGAGATAGCAATATTCCATTTCTTGGAAATTCCCCACAGGGTGCACAGTCATATAGAGGAACAGCGACAACAGTGCCTTCGCCGCCGCCGCCAACTGTTATGTATCCATATTACGGGTTAGTTGTTACTTCATGGTTCATGCTTTACACAAGCTAGTGACCGTACAGATTTGTAGGAAATGGTCCATACCGTCTAAAACTGGCAAAGAAATAACGCGTTCTCCTATGCTTAAGTTTTGTCCCTGGGTACAGTTGTCAGCCGGTAAATATATAGCGCATTACTTTGTATCTGTTGCCATCACCACAAAGATAAATCAGTAAAACCTTCTTGCAATGCTCCTTCCTTCAAATGCAAAAGCGTGAACAGGCTCATTGACAGCTACTATACGACTTTGTGACCCTACCTATTCTCTAATGCAGAGGTCCGCTTGCTGGCTAGCTCACTAGTTTCTTGCACGTTGGGAATTATTTAGTTATGATGCTCGCTTCGCTTAGATGTACTACTACTAACTGATCACTGTGGCGGAAAATCAATCATGCATAATATTGTAATACGTACGAGTACTAGTCCAACAAATGCTTATAGTTGTTTTCATCAGACCTCGTAGTTTCAACGTATACATAGGCTGTTCATCCCAAGTAGAAGTAGCTTCAATCCTAACCAATGTTTTACGTTTCCATTTGTATCCCAGACTCGTATATGTTAGGCCTACCATTTCATGGGATGGGATTTCTCCCGATTATTTAAAGACGGGGATGGTTGGTAGCTTTAGTTGTACATACGATTTTGGACCAACTCACAAAGCTCTTTGGACTTTGGGGGTCATATATCTTGCTACTTTGAACATGTGTGCACGAATAAGGAAATGATAGTGACGTAGTTGATCTAAATGCTGCGCTTTCCTGGTAGACAAGGATTGTGGGTTACCTGTATCTTAAAAGAGCAGTAATATTCGACCATGAATATAAATTAAAAAGTTATAAGAATTATGTTTTCCTTCAACATGACACCGAGGTTTCGTCTGAAATTGAAAAGATATGTTTTTCCTTGAACATGTTGTGGTATCACATTTAATATTCAGTATCAACCATAGCCAACATCATCTGTTGATAACAGTTGTTTTCATTGTAGGTCCCAGGGGCAGGTGGAGTAGATTCTGAAATAATTCTCTCTCTAAATTTAATTGATTCTACTTTTGCAGGTACCCGCACTGCACTCCTGAGTATGGGTATCACCAGGTCTGTCTGTCTGTTGAATTCAGCGTTTGATTAATTCAAAGCATAAATTCGATGGGTTAATTTGCAGGTTGTCTACAAGTCACAAGTTCAACAGCCTCATTGCTATCAACAAATGTACGGAGCCTCCTTTTCCGTCACTCCACCGTACTACTATGGCTATTCTCTGCTTCCTCCAAGAGGATTGCTTTCTCCAACTCATCAAGCTCAACGTGCACCTGGACCCTCATATGTTTTCTACCCAGGTTCTGCAAAGGGATCTTTGACAAATGTATTCGCTCCACAATCAAAGCAATCCTTCCCTTCTACTGGTAGCGAATTACACTCTCTGTCATATTCGTTAGTCACGTGGGCTTCATATAAACAATGAGAAACAAATGTCAGCATAAGCTTTTTGCTATTGATATATAACATAAAGAGTGTTTGGGTTGGGATAAGATCTGAGGCGTAGACGGGCCACGTGGGTAACCTCAACCATGTGGATGAGCTGTCTTGTTATTGCAGTGATGACTGACCCAAATAACGGGTCAATTGTGTCAAGTGATGACAGAGAAGCATGTGTATATATGTCAATAGTGACTGCATGTGGCTTCGGTACCTTCATCTTCTGAAGATGCAGTCAAGTTGCTGAGAGGCCCACCTCCTGCACTAAAGTATCTAAGGTTGATAACACTCAAAGAGATAATCATGATTTGCCGTACCACGGCATGCTATTGTTAGACGGGTCATTTATTAAATAAAAAATTTATAAAAAATAGATGAATAAATGCTCATCAAATAAAATAAAAAGAGTAATAAAAATAAAATTTGTCAGAAAATCGTAGTCTAAGTTAGAGAGAGTTAAAAAGCATCAATCTTTTCCTTGGTCAGATTTCAAATCCTTGTGCTCTCAAATCCGGTAATCTGAATGCTTGTTAGACAACCTTAGTCTAAGTTGAGAGAGTCAAAAAGCATCAATCTTGTCTTTGGACTTAAAATCCTTGTGCTCGCAAATCCATATTAGGAATGAAGTCAAAAGCTTCATAATCCCAAGCATCTAAAATGAATCTGCTGCTGTCTCATTTTATTGTTGCTTATTTTGACCTTGAATTTATGTAGATTATTGTGTGCATATGTGCAGAAGTTACCCTTTTTGGGCAGATTTTAATCCTGTTACAATGTTTGGGTTCAGATTCAGACTACACCGCAGACCACCTCGGAAATGGAAGGCGGTGCTACAGTTACATCAGAGAGTCAAAATAGCTAAACACTAACGTAGTGTTTGGTTAGTGTCTTCAAGGGTGGAGACGGATGACAGAGACACAAAAGTCCTGTCCCCCAACCTGTTTGGTTGCTGTCTCCACCCAATTTTGTCCCAACTCCGGAGACAGGGACATTAAATTCTTGTGACTTCCATGACTATGGCACGGAAATGAGGGGACGGAGACAGAAACCAAAGACGTTGGTGAAATGTCAAAAATTCCCTCCCCTTAAAACCTAAAACAAATCATATCTCTCAAACCTATTAAGTAATAATAATAATTTAATTAATTATATTCTAATTAATTAATTAATTATAATATTTAAATTAATGCATAATTATATTTTAATTAAATATAATGTAATGTAATTAAAT
>JANZXP010106824.1:0-19016 GCA_027576715.1 Erythroxylum flavicans
GACTTTCTTGTATGATAGTAGATGCCATGACTAAGTGGGATAAATTACCATGTGATAAAGTGAAAGTGTGATAGTAACACGTTGTTGTTATAGGGTATATACTAGAATGTTATAATGATGTTCCAGTATGTACCTTATAGCAGTGAGGGTGTTACAATCTACCTCATTTAAGTCTTTCATTTTGAATTATGAAGTTAGATACTTCTTTGTTTCATTCACACCCAACATATTAGTGCCAACAATCAACATATCATCCACATATAAACATATGATGACACCATATTCTTATGTAAACTTAGAATATATACACTTATCGGCACTATTATGCTTAAAACCATTTTTTAAGATAATGGACTCAAATTTCTCACGCCATTGCTTGGGTGCTTGTTTTAATCCATACAAAGACCTTATTAACTTACACACTTTGTTTTCATTACCCAGTAGAACAAAACCTCCGGTTGCTCCATATATACTTTTTCATCCAAGTCACCATTTAAAAATGCAGTTTTAACATCCATTTGATATACATAAAAATTATAAATAGAAGCTAAAGCTAATAGTACCCTTATGAATGTTATCCTTACAACTGGTGCATAAGTATCAAAGTAATCTATTCCTTTTTTTTGTGCCCAAAACCTTTGGCAACCAACCTAGCTTTGAATGTTTGTATTGAACCATCCGTATTATATTTCCTTCTAAATACCCACTTACATCCAATAGCCTTTGAACTAGGAGGCAAATTAGTGATGACCCAAGTATTATTTGATAATAAAAAGTCCATTTCATCATTGATTGCTTCCTTCCAAAATGATGCATCTCTCGATTGCATTGCTTCCTTATAGGTCTTTGGATCATCCTCAACATGTAAAACAATTGGTATCTTATTTAATACCATTATCCTATTCCCTTCAACTAAGAAGACAATAGATTGTGAGGATATAAGATCCGGATGTAAGTCCTTTTCTTTTCTAGCACGTTGACTCCTTCTAACTTTGGTTGAAGGACTTGTATCATGTTCAATGCTAGAACTTGGTTTAGAATGTTTTTTAACTTGTGGTTCAACCAAATGCTCACTAGTAGAGTCTTGATTTGAGTTTGACTTATTATGAAACTTGTTTTCAATAAACTCAACATCCTTTGACTCTACAATTACATTGGATTTTAGATCCAATATCCTATATGCCTTATAATTTTTCGCATATCCAATAAAGACAACTTTAAGTGCTCTAGGCCCCAATTTAGTCTTTTTCAGATCCAGAACTCTATAGTATGCTAGGCATCCCCAAACTTTAAGATAACTTAGATTTGGCTTTCTTTTCTTCCATACTTCATATGGAGAAACTTTAAATTTCTTAGTGGGAATTCTATTATGAATGTGACAAGCCGTAAGTAAAGCTTCTCCCCACAAATTCGTTGGCAAGCAACCCCAAATTTACTAACATTGCATTAAGCATGTCAACCAAAATTCGATTCTTTCTTTCCACTAAACCATTTTGTTGGGATATATATGGGGCACTTGTTTGGTGTATGATCCCATTTTCCTCACAAAATTTTGAGAACTCTTGAGGAATATACTCTCCACCTCTATCACTTCTTAGAACTTTTATTTTCATTCCTTTTTGGTTTTCAACTTCCATCTTATAAATTTTAAACATATGAAATGCTTCATCTTTATGCTTTAACAAATACACATAGGTATATCTAGATACATCATTAAAGAAAGTTATAAAGTATCTATTTCCACCTCTTATTAGCATACCATTTAATTCACATATGTCGGAATGAACAAGTTCTAAAATTTCAGATTTTCTTTCAACTTTTGGAAATGGTTTCTTAATCATTTTAGCTTGAATGCACACTTCACAAGTTTTGTCATCATTATGCTTGTAAGATATTAAACTATGTTTGGACATAAATTTAAGTATTGTATTGCTAACATGTGCAAGTCTATTATGCCATAATGATAATGATAAGTCAACCATATAAACCAAAACATTGTATTATTATTAATGCTTAACTTAAACATTCCATCACATGCATATCCTTTGCCTACGAACAATCCATTCTTAGACAAAATAACTTTGTCCCCCTCTAATACAGCCTTGAACCCCTTTTTACAAACCAAATTGGCCGAAACGAGATTCTTAGTAATCTCGGGTACATGTAAAACATTAATTAAGAACAACTTCTTTCCCGAAGTAAAATCAAGTTCTATACTACCCTTTCCCAAGACTTTTGTGGCATTGTTGTTTCCCATAAGAACTTCTTGGCCTTCATCAACATGTTGATAAGTCTTAAATAATTCTTTATTGATGCAAACATGTACCATGGCTCTCGAGTCGAACCACCAATCATTAGTAACTTTGTTAGAGGCCATGTAAAGTTCAGTGATCATACCAATATGCAAATCCGAAACCACTGCAACCAAGTCATTAGTTCCAAAGTCCACCATATTTGCATTATTAGTATTTTAGGCACTGCCATCTTGTTTTCGTTTCTTTCGAAACCAACAATCCTTTTTGTAGTGTCCCTTCTTGCCACAATTAAAGCATATCTTTCCTTCCTTGGAATTTTCAGCCTTCAGTTTTGGAGCACCCGCTGTATAGGAGTGTTTTCTTTTATTTCCATCTCTTTTATTACCTTGCTTCCCTTCAACATAATTAAATTTTTTTGTAACTTTAGAAACATGCCTTTTAACAAGACTTCTTGTCTCTTCTTTTATCCACAAATGTTTTTAAATTTGCTTAAGGGAGAAGTCCTCGGTGGTATGCAAAAGCTTCTTCCTATAATCATTCCTACTAGGAGGAAGTTTGGAAATTATTCCTCCTACTTGAAATGACTCAGGAACTTCCACCTTTAAGTCTTTAAGCTTGGAAACAAGAACTTGTAATTTATGTACTTGGTCCATTATAGACACATTATCCACCATATTAAACTCAAAATATTTCATAATCAAAAATTTGTCCACACCTTGCTTTTTGGTATTATACTTGAACTCCAAAGCCCTCCATATTTCTTTTGGTGAAGTAATTGATGTGAATAAATCATAAAGTGGATCAGAAAGATTGTTGAGAATGTGTCCCCGACATAGCAACTCATCTTCTTCCCGCTTCTGACGTGCAGCTTTTGTTGCTTCATTATCATCTGGTTATGGGGTTGAAAGATCTTGCAAATCCGTGTCTAAGCAATATGAAATTTTCAATGCAATCAAGAGAAACATCATCTCGTCCTTCCATCGTATGAAATTCATGCCATCAAAACGATCCAACTTCATGTAATCTTGATTCTTGATGCTCTTTGAATCCATTGCAAATTATTTCCTTAAAATTGTTAGAAAAGTGGATTCAAGTTGGATGGCTTGAGGATTGAAGAATCACTATCTTTAAGGAAATATTTGCCCCTACTAGTTGCTGTAGGGTTTTGACAAATTTTCCTCTAGGATACACTAAGCCTAATGTTCTCTAAGACAGTAAAATCAATAGAGAACCAAAGATGAACTTCAATTAAGAATGAATGTGATAAAGATGAAGAAGAAAAGATTGGATTGTGTATTAACCATGAATTGGATGTTAAACTAGCCTTATATAGACTTAAAGACACCCATTCATAATGTACATGATTGTTCATGGTACCTCTTGGGAAAAAATATGACCATTCATGGAATTTGTATTGAAAAGACATGTCTTTTCATTACACTTCTTCATTTAATTTCTTGCATTTCAAACTATTTTTCAACAAAGCAAAAGGCAGCGGCATGGATGCCATAGAAATCCTAATTTTTGAAAAGAAAGATAGAACGTGTGTGATACACGTGCCCACATATGATTTGTGCCTCACTTAAAAGTTCTAGTACATGCTACATTTCGGTTCGGATTATTTGTTCCCATTATCTTGTGCATATTTTGTTCTATGAGTATTCATCCATTCAATTTCTCTGATTTTCATTTATTTGATAGATAGATGCTCATCAAACAGGGTAAGCATAGAGTAATGAGAACATGTAATCTGATTCTTCTAAATATACCCACTCAAGTTTTATTTTTATTTTTGAAATTTTAAGTCGTTTTTAATTGAATTAGTTTAATTGAGGTTGAACTAATTTAAATTCTCAATAAATATAGAAAAAAATGTTCTTTAATTTTTTAAAATTTATTTTCAAAGGGTCACTTTTTTAGGGATATTTGTTGAATTTAATTTATTTTTTAAAGAGTTGAATAATAAAATTAAATAAGTTATCAAATAAGTTTTTAAAATCAAACAAAGGTTTAAATGATTATCTTTCATAAATAGAACAATAGAGCCGTTATACTCATTATTGAACTTGTTGAATATTATTAATTAAGAAAATGAGCCTTCTTTGATATTTAGAAAATAGTTTTCTAATTTATTAAAGAATTATTTTCTAATTAATTGAGAAATTAATCTCTAAAATAATGAAATGAATTTTCTTAATTAAATTATTTTTTATTTTCAAAGTCATTTTTTTGAAAATAAAAAATAATTTTCTAATAAAGGAAATGTGATTTCTAATTGGATTAGGATGTGTTACTTGTAAAAGTTAGGTTTTTTTAAAATTATAATAAGTTAGAAGAATAATTTATTAAATTTATTTTCAATTAAATTAATTAAAGGAGTCAAGATCATTGAAAATATTTTCCAATTGAATTTGAAAATTGTTTTCAAAACAAATTAAAATTTTATTTGAAACATAATTTTATTTATTTAGGAATCAATGGTTTAATCTAATTTAATTATCTAAAGAGATGAAAATATTATTTTAGATTATAAGGAGGTTATATAGATAATTAGAATCAAACGATGTTTCATACTTTGCATGAGGAATTGCAAGGTTAAAATGTAAATGACATTTTACATATAATGTATGTTTGATGGAACCATTAAAAAATCAAATATGTCATTAAAATATAATGTAAATGTTAAAAATGTGATAGTTGCCTCTAATTATTTAAGAATAAAACTAGAGTTCTATTGAGCAAACTTAATGCTCTTTTAACCTGAAATATATTTTATTTTTAATTAATGGGACTTAACTAAAATTGTATAATTTGGATGATAGGTAATTTTTTAAAATTAAAATTAAAACCTCTTATCCCTCAAGTATATAGATCGAAAATTGCAGTATAGATGGGTATCGTCCCACAGAGATTGATTAGTCACCAAAATGATCCAAATTTTGTTTTGTTCAGGAAACTCAAATAATTAGATTTCAAAGATCCAAAATACAAAAATTAAGAGTCATACATACACACTTTAGGGTTGTTACCAAAGTAACAACACAAATTTTAAAAATGGTGAATCAAAGTATCAATTTAACAACCTAGGCTTGTCATTACCTAACTATGTATTCCCTCACTTTAACAATGTTCATTATATTTAGTACAAAATTTCCTAAAGTCCTGGCTCTTTCACTCTCATTATTTGAACCAAATAAGCCCTCTTTAATGATGTAATTGAATTATGTAAGCTCTCACTTCCCATTTTTCACATAACCATTAAAAGAATTTGAACAAAATTTTGGACAACCACTTTTCCATTCAAGATCTCTCTCCAAATGGCAAGGTAACTTGATATATGGAGTGTTCTTGGTGTAAGCCCACTCTCATGACACTTGTAACACATTTCTTAACTCCATATCTCTATGTGAGCGAAGTATGGACAACTATATACCATAAACATCAAACAACATCAAACACATCCATAATATTGAATAAAGTGAGGTACTACAAAGTTTAGGCAAAAACAACCATAATAACTACTTAGAAATCCATCAAAATCTCATCCAACATGTTCATAACATGTCCATACATCCTTCTCAATCAACAAAATACGAAAAAGAAGCAAGAAAATAGAAGTAAGGCTTATATGTTGAAGTGCAAAGCTGGAATTCTATGGTGGCAGCTTTGTGTCTCCTTGAAATCCTTTGATTCCACCTTGAATTCTCTTAGTTTTTCTCTAAAAAATGCATTATTCTCTCTCTCTTGGATGTCTTACACTACCTTATCCTTTTCTAGGGTTTAAAATTGAGTTTTATACCCCATTTAATGCTTAAAACGACGTAGGAGGAAGAAGTTGCTAGCTGGAATTTTCCAGAAAACTCTGTTTTTTGTCTTGCCTTCAATCCGTGATATCTTATAGATTTCTTATCCAACTTGGGCCGTTATTTCACCAGTTTGAAGCTGAATTTCTCCTCTTTCTTTTGGATGAAAGGCAAAAAACATCCAATAAAAATTGTATCTTACGAAAGCTTAACATTGGTGTTGGGTTGCCCTAGGAAAATTCCAGCTTTCCTTTGGGTCATATGGCTTGCTTTCTCTTTGGTTCTTCTTTCCTTCCGTCCCTCTAAACCACCCTCAAACCTATTGATTAACAACAAATTAATCACTTAATTATGCCTAAAACACATACAATTCATACCAACATTAATGGAAGAAAAATACGTGCAACAATGCCATGCAAAATTTATGCAAAATCTAATCTTAAACACCTAATTCACACACATTCATGCATATTCACATACATTCATACATAATCATGCAATTATATGAAACTAAGATAAAAAATAAGCTAAACAAGTTAACAAAAATCAATTTATCACCATTAACTAACAAATTATCCTAAGAAAAGTATGTACAAATGCCACCTATCAACTCCCAACACTTAAACTTTTGCTTGTTCTCAAGCAAAATCAAACACAAAAATAATCTAAAGAGCACAAATACACATAAACATACATGCATACAATTTAAAATTGATGGATACTAACTCGAAACATTATGCAATCAACTTAATCATAAACAATAATTATATCACAAGTCCAATGTAATGACTTATTTTTTGATGCCTAAGTACTTTAATATAAACATAAACATCTATCAAGATATAAACAACTCAATTTTAAACCTGTCACTTATAGACATGCATTTACAATTATCGATCATTTGAATGGTTAACTATCCAAGTTATCCTTTCATGAAAGTTTTTAGCTAATTTATCATATTAGTAGGGTTTTTATTACACCCACTTTTTCTCATTTTTGTAACGTTGACTTAGTTTTTTGACACAATGACAAACATTGGTGATGAATGCCCCCAGTTATTCAACTAGGCCACGTTTTTTATTTATTAAGTTGGCTTAGTTGGAGAGTCATTCTAGCCTTTTGACACAAAGATAAACATTTGTGATGAATGCTTGTTCGCAAGGTTATGCACGTGCTAATTTTTACTATTTATAACCTCGGTAAATTCCGCAAGCGCACGGGTCATTCGCATAATTCCTAAGGTGTTGATCCCATGAGGAAGCAAACTAATCGTAAAATCTAACGGCAGCTAAGTTCGTAAAACCTAATTTAACAACTAATGCAGGAATTTAAATCAATTTAAATTCAAATACAAGAAATTAAGCACCCAAAGAACAAACAAAAGCAAACTCACACAAATAATCCGAATTTCAACCTAGAGGTGACCAATTGAGAGAAAGGGGGAATCTATTCGAAATTAAAGAAAATCTACCAAATTATGAAAATTCTGATTTAATGGGCCTAAACGATCCTAGGGTGAATTACTCTCTCTTAAGTTATAATTCTGAACCCTAATTAATAAACCCTAATTCAAATTATGGGAATTGTGATCTCTCGATCCACAATTTGTCCAAAACCTAAATTAGTTCTAACGTTGTCTATTAACCTACCGAGGATCTCTTGTTACACGACTCTACCAGTTTGCTTCAATTCTCTACCTATCGATTTATCTAACTCTCATTAACCTAAATCAATCATTTTCACTAGCTCACCCTCTCAGTTTATTGCCCAGTTATGAAGAATCAAATTGAATCACAATAAATTGAAATAAAATAGAATCAAATCAATTTTATTAATTTTAAGAATAAATAAACCCAAAGGTGAGTTTAAGCAGAAAAATCAACACTTAATGACAAATAATTCTAATCAATCTCAAATCCCACACATCAATGAAATCGAAATAAAAAACTAGAAAATACTGTTGGAATGGATCTCGGAGTCACGACTACGGGAAATCACCTGCTCTAAGAAGTACGTTGGGTCAAACGTGTCTCCGTGACTCTCTTCCTTCGTCTCCCTCCTCAATCGATTGATCTTTAATTAGGTTTTCCCTCGAATTTTTAACAGAATCTCAAGGTTGTGCAGCTCTCTCGGCTTTGTAATCTCTACTGGTGGCTGCTAGGTATTGATCTATTTATTTGGTATAGTTCTAGATCAAACTCGGGGTTGAAACAGTTCAAAAAATTGCCCAAAATTTGAGTTTTTTTGTCAGCTCGATGCGGTCCACAATCGTGGCTGGCCTTTTTCCTTTCTATCACGATCGTGGCCTAAAGTGCACGACTCTGACCTGAGTTAATGCTCTCTGTCACGATCGTGGCTCCTGGTGCAGGATCGTGGCCTGGCTACCTCTAGCTCACCCTCTTATGTCACGATCGTGGCCAATGTGCATGATCGTGGCCTGTATGTTTTAGCCCAAAACTCTTCAAATCTTCACCGTTCTTCCCTGTTTACCCTACAACACTAGCACACACATCAAGGTACCTCAAAAATATACAATTTAAGCTCAAAGATTTAAACTAACCCATTAAAACACTTAAACATAAAAACTAATCTAATTAAGCCCTAAATGCATACTTAACACTTAATTTAACATAAAATGCATAACAAATCAAACCCTAAAACATCATACAAAACACTATTATCAACATTCCCACACTTAAACGTTTGCTTGTCCTTAAGCAAACAAAATAATACATAAAACACAAAACACACAATGCAATAATGAGACAATGGCTTCGATCTTCATGAAATTAATTTAATCTCGAACACAATCACTTGGTTGTGTCAAATCATTAACATGCAAAACATCTGTCTAGAGGCTTTGAACTAAATATACAACTAACTTAAGACCAAGTGTTAACCTATTTATCCTTTTCAATTGTGCACACACATTAATAATTTTTCGGTCCCTCAGGCTCGGTAACTATTCCTAGGTATAGTTCCATGAAACTTCAAGCCTAATACAAGTTCGGTAGGTTTTTACTTAAACACAAATATTTTTTCAAGACTTAGCCTTTTACTCGGAGGCAAACATTTGTGATGAATGTCAACCTAGTTACTCAACTAAGTCAATTGTTAAAGTTCAGGACTTAGCCTTTTTACTTGAAGGCACACATTTGTGATGCATGTCGATCCGATTACTTAGCTACATCACGTTTTCAATTGGCTACTAGCTCTACTCATATCCCGAAGGTCGGCAAAATAGTGATTTATTGAATTAAAATTTTTTTTATTGCCTAACTTGTTGCTTTTAGCTATTTGTTTTCATGAAAAATACTAGAACTTAACCTAAAAGGCCTCAAATTATGAATGAATGCGACAATCTATCAGGTGCTAAATTTCCACTAAGTCCTAGTTGGGCTGTATAATTATCCAAAGGCCCCCTAATTTACTAATTTCGCAGGCTATTGATTGTTCCCAACCCAATAGACTATGTCCAAAATAAAAAAAATTCACTCAATCTAAGCCATTGATGCATTTACACATTTTACACCATGTAACCTAATATTATCATACAGTATGCAAAATTCACACACAAAAGAAAAACACAAAATCCCTCCCCACACTTGAATAACACATTGTCCTCAATATGAGAAGAGTGCACACACCCTTGGGAAATAAAAATAACATACGAAAAACATAAAAAGAAACTACTAACAAAAATGAAACGAAAAGGATTAGAACACGAAAATTGTTTATGGTAAAAGAGGTGGTGATGGCTATAGTGTTGAGACCAAATCAGCTTGACATCGAAAATGTTTCCCTATCTTATAAGTGAGTCAAGAGAACAAAAGAATTAGCACTCTAACCATTTCAAATTATTCACGACTTATTTAGGAATTTAAAACAAACCTAACTACACAATAATTTAAACCTACTACTAAATGTGCTAATTTATGGTCATTAGCTTGACCTTCACCCTTTAAAACTCAGCTACGATCAATTATGAGTGGCTTATTTCCACCCTTTTAGTTCAACATAAATTTTGTAGCCCGTGAGTAAGCTACAAATTGCAAGATGATCAAAATGACAATATTGATAAAATTATGAAAATCAATTAATTTCAGTAATGTCCTTTTCATTAACAAACTGTCAATAAAATAGGGAATAATGAAACTCCCTGAATCTTCCACCAAATCTAACAGTTTGTCCTGTACGAAGGTGAATTGTTCTCCTTCTTCCTTTATCACCTTTGTCTCCCTTGCTTCTTTCGCTCTATGAACAGAGACCTTTATTGCTTCTTCAAACTCGATTTCTACTGTCGTCTGTTCATCGTCCTCTTGTTCATCATAAGATTCGAACACATCAATTATCCTAAATGAGCTACTAACCTTCTAATTCTTAAATACATCATTCATGTGGAATGCCTCTTTATCATGATCAATCCAAAGGATAGGGTTCTTTACATGGACATTTACCTAAGAATTTTCGATTTTTACATGTGGTATATCTAGGACTGGCGAATAATAAAGAGGGTTGGAATTCTTTTCCTCTTACACTTCCATCGTCTTTTGGTTGCCAACGAATTTGGGTTCGACATGGTCTTCCTCTGGTTCTTTTAGCTCTAACCCATTCCTAAGTGTGATAGCCTCGTATTGCTCTAGTTGTTGTAATTTCATTTTTCTTAAAAAGTCTTCCACACTTCTCTTACAAAATTCATAAAAAAGCTGTCTTACTTGAATCTCCAAGTTATGAATAGCAGCGACATGATTTTTCGTCACTTGATCAATTTGCTCTTCTAGTCTCTTCTGCCCTGCTTGCATGTCTGTGAGCTTATCCAAGATCTTGTCCAATTTAGAATCCCATGAATTGGATTCGTCATGTTGAAATTCAAATAGATCTTGGTGTCCCACGTGAGTATTTGCATTGTTGGACCCATAGAAATCTGGGTGGTTCTGCCACTCTGAAGTGTAATGGTTCAATAAGGGTAGTTATTTCTCTAACCATACTAGGACTCATTGTAATTCTCAAAATTTTCTTGCTCTCTATAATATCTATCTTCCATCATTGTTTAGCATTCAACTCTTCAAATATCCCATTCTAAGATGTCTCGACGTGTCTTTACTTTATGCCTCAAAATTTTTTTTAATAAAAGCAAAAGTTAGTGGAAAAGCCTTAGACTAAAGAACTAAATTGTCTTCACTGGCAACGGCGGCAAAAACTTGTTCGCAAGGTTATGCACGCGTTAAGTTTTACTATTTATAACCTTAGTAAATTCTGCAAAAACATTGGTCGTTCACGTAGTACCTAAGGTGTCGATCTGACGAGGAAGGGAACTAGTCCTAAAATCTAACGGCAGCTGACTTGACAAAACCTAATTTAATAACTAACGTAAAAATTTAAATCAATTTAAATTCAAATTTGAGAAATTAAGCACCCAAAGAATAAACAAAAGCAAACTCACACAAATAATCATTTCAACCTAGAAGCGACCAATTGAGATAAAGGGGGAATCTATTCGAAATTAAAGAAAATCTACCTAGTTATGAAAATTCTGATTTAATGGGCCTAGACGATCCTAGAGTGAATTACTCTCTCTCGAGTTATAATTCTTAAACCTAATTTAAATTATAGAAATTGTGATCCCTTGATCCGCAATTTGTCCAAAACCTAAATTAGTTCTAACATTGTCTATTAACCTACCAGGAATCTGTGCTTGATCTCTTGTTACACAACTCTACCAATTTGATTCAATTCTCTACCTATCGATTTATCTAACTCTCGTTAACCTAAATCGATGATTTTCACCATCTCACCATCTCAGTTTATTGCCCAGTTATGAAGAATCAAATTGAATCACAATAAATCGAAATAAAACACAATCAAATCAATTTTATTAATCTTAAGAATAAATAAACCCAAAGGAGAGTTTAGACAAAAAAATTAACACTCAACAAAAAATAATTCTAATCAATCTCAAATGCCATACATCAATGAAATAGAAATAAAAAACTAGAAAATACTATTAGAATGAATCTCAGAGTCACGACTGTGGGAAACCACCTATTCCGGGATGTACGTCATATCAAGCGTGTCTCTATGCCTCTCTTCCTTTGCCCCCTTCCTCAATAGATTGATCTCTAACTAGGTTTTCCCTCGGATTTTTGGAAGAATCTCACATTTGTGCAGCTCTCTCGGCTCTCTAATCTCTGCTGGTGGCTACTAGGTATTGTTCTATTTATTTGGTAACAACTCTATCTCAAACTCGGGGTCGAAACGGTCCAAAAAATTACCCAAAAATTAAGTTTTTCTATCAGTCTGATGCGGGGCATGATCGTGGCCTTGCCTGCCATGATCGTGGCTAGCACTTTTTCCCTTCTATCACGATCGTGGCCTGAAGTGCACGATTGTGGCCTGACTTGATGCTCTCTGTCACGATCGTGGCCTACCTACCTCTGCCTTACTGTCACGATCGTGGCTAATGTGCACGATCGTGGCCTGTATGTTTTGGATTGAAACTCTTCAAATCTTCACCATTCTTCCCTGTTTACCCTGCAACACTAGCACACACATCAAGGTACCTCAAAAATATACAATTTAAGCTCAAATAATTAAACTAACTCATAAAAACACTTAAACACAAAAACTAATCTAATGAAGCCCTAAATGCAAACTTAACACTCAATTTAACACAAAATGTATAACAAATCAAACCCTAAAATATCATACAAAACACTACTATTAATGCCTCCAATTACTCAACTAGATCACAGCTCATAACCATCTACTAGCTCTATTCTTAACCTTTTTTTGGTCAGGAGAATAGTTATTAAGACACACTCTTTTTTTTTTACCTACTTCATTTCTTTTAGCTTCTTATTTTCATAAAAGGGAAACTAAGATTATCTACTAATTTAATGGCTTCTAACATTAGCTATATATGAATTAGTAACATTCAGTGTAACACCAAGTGTCTTATCCTAATCAACATATATGTTTATGTTAAAGCTACTTATAATCTAACTTCCTAAGTTAACACATATCACCAGTTTAACAACATTGTTTAAAATTAAGCTACTTTATATAAAATTCCAGCCACTAAACATCCACATAGTCACACAATTTCACACAAAAATTGAAAAAAGTTTATACATTAACATAAAAACATGAAAAATCATGCAAAACATGCCAAAAAAGGGAGTTAAATAAGACATGTAATATGCAATGCAAATTGCATACCACCCCTCCACACTTAAACAACACATTATCCTAAATATGTGAAAGTGAAACACAACAAACAACAACCACACGTAATATATACAAAAAATCATAAATGAATAAATAAAGAGGTATGAGAAAGCTTGTTGGTATTAGTGTTGAGGATTATGTTGGTGGTGGCTTGCGTATTCATCACAGTTCACACTTTACTTCTTCTTTTCCTGTATCAAAGAAACAAAAAATAACATAAATAAAATATAAATATAAACATCCAACAAAAATAAACCAAAAACAACCCATGCTAGTTTTTAAAGTCACTAGCAAGACTTTGATCACTCTCTGGTCATGGCCGAGGTTCGAGAAATATTCTTTTTCACTTAGTGGGCACTTGTCCTCCATAGTAGGGCTTGCAACGGTGGCCATTCACCCTAAAGTTTCTCCATGGTCGTTTTGCAACTCTATAACTCCATATGGGAATGCATTAATTACTATGAAAGATCCGCTCCATCTAGATTTTAACTTTCCAAGAAACAATCAGAGTCTAGAGTTGAAGAGTAAAACCATATCACCTACATGGAACTCCTTTTTCCTGATGTGTGCATCATGCCACCTCTTTATCTTTTCCTTATAGAACCTGACATTATCATAAGCTTGTAGCCTTAATTCATCCAACTCATTTAACTGCAATTTCCTCATTTCTCTAGCTTCCTTCTCATTCCAATTTATAGCCTTGATAGCCCAGTAGGCCTTATGCTTAAGTTCCACAGGTAATGACAAGCTTTCCCATAAATCAGCCTGTAAGGCATTATCCCAATACTGGTTTTGAAAGCTGTCGTACAAGCCCATACTGCACCATCTAATTTGATTGCCCAATCCTTACTGGAACTGTTGACAGTCTTTTCTAAGATTTTCTTTAATTCTCTTTTCACAATCTCTACTTTACCGTTGGTCTGGGAGTGGTAAGGTGTAGCTATCTTGTGCTGCACTCCATATCTTTTCAATAATGTTTCAACTGGATTGTTGCAAAAGTGGGTACCTCCGTCATTGATAATCACCTACGGCATACCAAATCTATTGATAATCTTTTTCAGAAACCTTTGCACCACTTTACTATCATTTGTTGGTGTCGCCATCACCTCAACCCACTTCTATACATAATCAACACTTACTAAAATATATTTGTTTCCGTAAGAGGATGGAAATGGTCCCATTAAATCCAGACCCTAAACATCAAAGACTTTAACCTCTAGCATCAAAGACATTGGCAACTCATCCCTTTTTGATATGTTCCCAATTCTTTGACACCTGTCACACTTCTTCACCCAATATTTTGTGTCCTTAAACAATGTCGACCAATAAAATCTACACTCCAACAGACTTATGGCTATCCTATTGGCTCCATAATGTCCTGCATAAGAAAAATTATAAAAGTGAGTTAAAATAACATTTATTTCGTTATCAAGAACACATCTCTGAATTAGTCCATTTGTATAATTTCTGTAAAGAAGTAGATCTTCCCATATGTACTGCTTACAATCATGTTTAAATTTTTTCTGTTGCTGGTAAGTTAAATTAAGGGAAATGATACCATCTGTAATGTAATTTGCAATGTCGGCATACTAAGGATGGTCTAATTCTTGTACTAAGAGTAGCATCTAATTAAGGAATTACTCATTGATTTCTTTTTATAAGCATGATTCCCCTGCTCCTAATCTTGATCGGTGATCAACAAAGAAATTTTCTGCTCCATTTTTATCCTTGATTATGATATTGAATTCCCGTATGAGCAGGATTCACCTAATCAACCGAGGCTTGGCATCCTTTTTAGCAAAAAGGTACTTTAGGGCTGTATGATCTGTATACACAATCACTTTTGAACCAAGTAAGTAAGAACGAAATTTATCATAAGCAAAAACTACAGCTAACAGTTATTTTTCTATCGTGCTATAATCAATTTGAGAATCCGTCAAAGTCTTGCTGGCGTAGTGAATAGCATGCAACTTCTTGTCCTTACGTTACCCTAGAACACACCCCAATTGCATAATCGTTAGCATCGTACATCAACTCAAATGGCAAACTCTAATTTGGTGGTTGTAAAACTGATACTGACATCAACACCTTCTTCATCCTGTCAAAAGAAACTAAACAATCATTATCAAAAATGAAAGGAACATCTTTAACTAACAAATGAGTAAAGGGTTTAGAAATTAAAGAAAAATCCTTTATAAATTGGCGATAGAACCTCGCATGCCCTAAAAATTCTCGGACCCCTCGAACATTACTTGGCGAAGGAAGTTTATTGATGGCTTAAGTTTTTGGCTTATCCACTTCAATTCCTTTACAAGATATCTTGTATCCCAAGACTATTCCCTCCTGAACCATAAAGTGGCATTTTTCCCAATTTAATACCAAATGGGCCTCTTCACACCGTTGGAGAACCTTATCCAATTTGTCAAATCAAAGGAATCTCCATACACTGAAAAGTCATCCATAAATACATCCAAAAAATCCTCAATCATGTCAATAAAAATGGCCATCATACATCACTGAAATGTAGCTAGTGCATAGCAAAGTCCGAACGACGTCTGTCTATATGCAAAAGTACCATATGGACATGTGAAAGTTGTTTTGGCTTGATCCTCTGGATAAATGAATAACTGATTGTAGTCAGAATACCCATCCAAGAAACAGTAGAATGCATGTCCTGCAACTCTCTTAATCTTCTGGTCCACAAAAGGTAGTGGGAAGTGGTCCTTCTTTGTCACTGAGTTGAGTTTCTTGTAATCAATATAAACTCTCCAACCAATGACCGTTTGTGTGGAAATCAACTCACCCTTTTCATTTTCCACTATAGTTGTTCCGCCTTTCTTTGGTACATACTGAATTGGACTTATTCATTCACTGACTAAGATTGGGTATATAATTCCTGCATCTGATAACTTAATCACCTCCTCTTTTACAACTTCCTACATATTTGGATTTAAACGCCTTTGCCTATTCCTCACTAGTTTATATCCATCCTCGAGATTCATTCTATGAATCACAACACTCATACTTATCCCTCAGATTTATGATATTTGCCAACCATCGCTTTCATCCTTCGACAATGATTCTCCCTCGTATTGCTGAAAGTTGGTGATTTCCTTGATGATCCTTGTTATCTTTGTCAATGGGAAATATTTGGATAAAAAGGCTTACACTAACTGGTCCCATGTTCTGACTTGTTCTGAAGTAAGGGAGTTCATCCATGCCTTTGGTCGATCCTTTAGTGTGAAGGGAAACAATCTCATCTTCACTACATCTTCCAACAGCCTGTTTTGCCTGAAAGCAAATTTCCAAAAATTTGGCAATGTGAGTATTAGGATCCTTATATGGAAAACCATAAAATTGAACATTGCTTTGCAAAATATTAAGTAAAGCAGGCTTGATTTTGAAATTGTTCACATTCACTGGTGGATTAGCAATTCCTTACTTGTTCGGGTTAAACCTTAGTCGCATGAAGTCCATCAAAGTTCTTTCTTCACCACCTTGTTCCCTCTATTCAGCCATTATCTGCTCAATTTGATCTTGTCTCCTTGCCTTTCTCAATTCCATTTCTACTTTGGCGATGTCAAGTTCTCACAATTTCTTCGCAACTTCTACACTCCTCGTGTGCATACACCTATTACACACCATAAAGGAATATCAAAGTAAAAATGAAAAGAAAACCCATATCAAAATAATTGAAACCAAATTCGATAGTAGGTGCAATCCCTGGCAATGACGCAAAAAACTTGGTAGATAATTTTCCAAATTTTAAATTAAAACCTCTTATCCTGTAAGTATACAGATCGAAAATGGCAATATAGATAGGTATTATCACACAGGGATTAGTTAGTTATCGAAATGATCCAAATTTCATATTGTTCAAAAAACTCAAATAATTAGATTTGAAAGATCCAAAATATAAAAATTAAGAGTCATATATACACATTTTAGGGTTGTCACAAAAGTAAGAACACAAATTTAGAAAATGGTGAATCGAAGTATCAATTTAACAACTTAGGACTGTCATTACCTAACTATGTATTCCCTCACTTTAGTAATGTTCATTATGTTTAGTCCAAATTTTCCTGATGTCCTGGTTCTTTCACTCTCATTACTTGAACCAAATAAGCCCTGTTTAATGATCTAAATGACTTATGTAATCTCTCACTTCCTATTTTTCTCTTAACCATTAAAAGGATATGAACATATTTTTGGACAACCATTTTTCCATTCAAGATCTCTCTCCAAATGGTAAGGTAACTTGATTTATGGAGTGTTTATAGTGTAAGCCCACTCTCATGGCACTTACTAACACATTTCTTAACTCCATATCTCTATCTGAGCTAAGTATGTACAACTATATACCATAAACATCAAACAACATCAAACACATCCATAACATTGAATAAAGTGAGGTACTACATACTTTCACTACAAGAAAACAAGGCAATTTGCGACATTTTTAAAATGTCACAGAATCCTCAAAAGCGTCGCAAAATACAATTTGTGATGTTTTAAAAAACGTCACAAAAAATGTCGTTGAATGTGGTGTAGGCAAAGGGATTCGACGACGTTTCATGTGAAACGACTCGAAAAACACCAACATTCTGTGACGTTTATTAAAACGTCACTGAAAGGTTGGCCTTTCTTCGACGTTTAAGGAAAGCGTCACGAAAAGGCACATTTAGTGACGTTTCACGAAACATCGCAAAAATCCACATTCCACAACGTTTCAAAAAATGTCGCCTAATGTTAACGATTACACGACGTTTTGAGAAACGTCGTGGAATATCATATTCTGCGACGTTTTCTGAAAACGTCGCAGAATGTGAAGCATTCCGTGATGTTTTTAAACGTCGCAAAATTTTGAAGAAAAATGCCACGAAATGCACTTATTTTCTTTTATTAATTTTTTTATTTTTTTGAAAATAATTTTAATTTAATAATTATCCAATTTTAATAATTATTTTTTAAACAACAAAATTTTGTAAATCTCATTTACTTAATAACTATTCAATAATATTTATGAATTTTATTTATTTAATAATTCTTCAATTTTTTAGTATATTAGTAATTTTAATAATTATTTATGTATCGCAAGAATTTCATACATGCAGACAATTTACTATTTAATTGCAATTCTCAAACATGTCATAATACAATAATTAATATAAAAAGTACATCATAAGTGTATAAGATATCAATATGGGTACATACATCTAATCTAAACGAATATTATGTGTAGAACATAAAATTTCTAAGAGTTGTTTTTGTTGTTCAAATTTAAGTCTTTGTTGTTCGACTTCGATAGTTAATGGATCCTGCATTTGTTCAACTTTTTTAGTCAATTCATCGACTTGAGCCTGTAACTCCTGATTAACCTTCTTTGACTCTGCTAGTTCATCCTGAAGTCTCTTTCTGATCAAAGTTTTCCCTTGTGGTCGAGGCCCAACTCCCATACTAAAAACATAATCAGATCTAGTGCCCAAGACTTTGTCACACACTTCATCCACAGTCATCGGATGACCTTGTTTTATTAAATCTGCCAATTCCTTACACATTAATTCCTGAAAAATTAAGAATTAATTAGATACAGAGTCTCATCTAAGAAATATTTGTAAATGAACTATGTACTCACCCATTTTTCTCTGCATTCGGTAGTTGTCCATTGACCTTTACTTTCATCATAATGAGTGTGATACCATAGCTTCATCCGGTCACACTCTTCTCCATC
>JANZXP010106862.1:0-19012 GCA_027576715.1 Erythroxylum flavicans
TTGGGATTTGCCATATTGGAAAACTAATTTGATACGTCATAATCTAGATGTGATGCATATTGAAAAAAATATTTTTGGCAATTTGTTCAATACCATAATGAACATTGAAGGGAGGATAAAAGACAATACAAAATCATGAGCTGATTTGAAACCTTTTTGTAGAAGGAATAAGTTATATAAAGATCTTCGCACTAGTAAATATCTCAAAACATGTTACGTTTTAGACAAAAAACAGAAGGAAATACTGTATGAATGGTTGAAAAGTCTAAAGTTTCTCGATGGTTATGTTTCAAACTTGGCAAGGTGTGTGGACATGAGGAAGTACAAATTATTTAGGATGAAAAGTCTTGATTATCATATGTTTATGCAAAGGCTAATTCCAATTGCATTTTGGGAGTTGCTACAGAATAAGGTTTAGGAAGTTATAACAGAATTAAGTTTGTTTTTCAAAAGCTTAACATCATCTGAAATAAAGTTGGCTAAAATGGAAAAACTATAAACGAAATTCCAGTAATAATGTGCAAATTAGAAGGGATTTTCCCTCCAAGCTTCTTTGACTGTATGGAGTATCTACCTGTGCATTAAGCATGTGAGGCTAAACTTGCTGGTTTAGTTCAATATCGATGGATGTATCCGTTTGAGAGGAAATTATAGTAAATATTTAAATTGAAGTAATAACATGTTTGATAAATGTAAATTGCATCATGTTTTAGGGCATAGTTTGATATGTGTTTAGTTGTTCATTCGATCATTTAGTATGTATGTAGATTAGAATTGTGTTAGTTTGTTAATTATTTATGTTTTAAGTGTTTTACGGGTTAGTACGAGCTTCTGAGCTTAAATATTATGCTTTTGAGGTACCTTGATTTGTTTGTTAATGTTTTAGGGTTAGTATCAAAGAACGAAGAAGTTTTGAACGACATTAATTCGGGCCGAGACAACAGCTCACAATCGTGTCCTGATCATGACAGAAGGCTTAGATGTAGGTCACGATCATAGCCTACGTCAGGCAGACACGTAAACACTCACAAACTTCATGATTCGAGGGATTTTTTGGACCTTTAGGACCCTAAAAAAACCTAGGGCTACCCAAAACATAGAGAAGTATAAAAAGAACATATCAAGAAGTATAAAAAGAACATAAAGAGGAGAGAAAGAGGAGCTTTTGCATCAACCTTCTTGAGAAACCTAGAGAAAATTCATTAAGAGATAGAGGAAGAGAAGAAGGGCGAGAGAAGAGGAGAAGACGTTGACTCAACGTACTTCCTGGATCAGTAGGTTTCTCAATGTTGTTGCCTCCCATCCTCTATTTGATCAGGAGGTTTCCTGACGTCGCTGCCTCCCATCTTCCATTTAAATTGTATTTCCTATTTATTTTTAGTTTTATCATTGTATAGAATTGGATTGAGTAGTTGATGATATGATCTAGAATGTTGAGGATGTTCTAAACTCACCTGCGAAGTTTTATTCTTGAATTAATGAAATTTGATTATTTATGTGTTTATTGGATTTTTTGTGGTTTGATTTTATGATTGCATAATTCGGTAATAAACTGAGAGGGTGAATTGAATGAACAATGATTAAATTAGACTAACGAGAGTTAGGTGATTTAATAGAATAAGAATTGAATCAAATCGAGAAATTATGCGAAGAGAGATCTTGTATAGGTTTCCAATAGTTTATTAGAGAACTTTAGAATTAATTAAGGCTTTGGATAGGTTGTGAATTAAGAAATTACATCTTCCATAATCTGATTAGGGTTTTTAATTTACAGTTAATAGTTATAACTTGAGAGAGAGTAATTAATGTTAGAATAACCTAGAACTAACAATTCGATAATTCATAATCAGTTAGGTTAGCATTAAGCATATGTAAAATTCCCTTTCTCTCAATTGGTAATTTCTTTTGGTTGATTCTTGGGTATGCTACAATTTCTTAGTAATTAGTATTTCATGTTTGATAATTAATTTGATTGATTGAATTAAATTCTTATTTTTTGTTTCGTGAAATTTAAATTTCTATTATTATTTCTGGCCTTAAATTTTAGGATTAGAGTAACTCCCTCCTTATGGGATCAACACCTTTTGTACTACACTAAAGAACCGTGCGCTTGCGAATTATCGAAGATTATTAATTAAAACTTACACACGACAAAAACCCAACCAATGTTTTAATAACATAATTGTAATAACCCTATTCACTAATGTAGGTATTTGCATCACTTGAAGAAAAATGTTAAAAATAAGGATAAAGTTAAAAGTTGAATATATAATGCTTATTTAGTGGAGGAATCAAGTACATTTTGTTCACATTATTTTGAGCTGCTTGTGCATACAAGAGAAAGAAAAGTTCCTTGTAACGACGATGGGGGAGGAATAGGTGATGTTGATGGTAACTTATCCATTTTCACATACCATGGACTAACATATGGAGGGTCAATAAGAAGAGTGTTAACAGAGGAAGAAATAGAGGTTTCCCATGGTTACATTTTATTGAATTGTGAAGAAGTTTAACCTTTTGTGCAGTAAGTTAAAGTTGACTTTCAAATTGATTTTTTACATTTTCGAAGTTAGTGTTGTTCATAATAAAAATATATAATAATGGCTTTAGATTATAAAAGGAATGGTTATGCGAGCTAATGCCCGAAAAGACATAGGATAATATCAATAAAAAATTTGAAAGACATTTTTCTCTATGTTTCGAGAAATATGTAGTTTTTCACTTACAATTAATGAAATGGTTGAATTATCATATCAAAGTGTTCTAATGACATTATACTATTTAATATGATTTTTTGTAGGCTTAAGAAAATTCAATAGAGAACAAGTTCATATGTGATCTTGCAAAAGGATCTTTGCAAATTGTTAAATCGTATACCGTGTATTTCGTTAATGGATTCAAATTTCATATAGAATATCATAGTTATAATATAACAACAGTAAATAGTCGGGTTTGAATACAGGAAGAATTGATGGATTACTATGGTAAAATTATTGAGATACTTGAAATTGCATACCCTTGTACTGCCAATCAAGTGAAGTTTAATATTTAAGTATGACTGGTTTGATCCAACTCCTAATGTTGGTACAAAAGTGCACAGCCGATACAATCTAGTTGAAATCAACCAGCGAAGAAGATTTAGACAATTTGAACCTTTCATATTGGCGACATAAGCGATCTAGGTGTATTATGTCCCTTTTCCTAGCTTACGACAAGATAAGTCAGATCGGTTGGCCATTTGTAAGGTAAAACCTAGAGGTGTTTTTGAATTACATGGAAAAGGAGAAAATAAGAGAATTGAAAGTAAAGTGCTTTAAGAAGATGTTTATGAAATAAATGCATATGTTACATATGACGAGAATGAACCTTTGAACAATCCAAATAATGAATACGTTGAAATTTTTATTAAAGAGGAATAGGAGGGTGAGAGATCTGAAGAGGAGCTTGAGTTTGATTCTAATTCTTTAGAAGAAGAAGAGGAAGATAAATTTGGTTTACAATTAAGCGATCATGATAACGATTAATTTGTGTTTGTAATAAAATATTATATAATAAATATATTATTACATCAACAATATATTTTTATATATTCATTTTATGTTGTTCTATTACTCGAATATTTCATAAAATGTCAATTTTAGGTTAAAAAATATACCAACAAAGAGAAAACAGGATATGATGCGATTAAGGTTAAGGTTACCATGATTTGAAGCCAGTTACTTTCTAGGTAAAGCATGACACACTGCAGCTGCTATAGAATCAAGTGTTGTACCTCCAGCTACTATACATCTAGATGAGGCATCACCTTCTGTACCTGCTACTATATCATTCAATAGCCCTGATACACCATCCAATAGCTCTACACTATCCACCACCCCTATAGCGACAAAGATATCAAGCGTAAATGTTGTGGATGAAGAAGGAAACCTCCAACCTGGTTTATACTGGAGTTATAGGTTTATAAGTCAACAACCTGTGAGTGAAAATACATGCATGATAACACCATAGGTTTATACTAAAGTTATAGGTTTTAATTTGAAAATGATCTAAAATTGCTTATATATAAGGTTGGTTCCGTCTGGAATGTACTCAAGAACCATGACATCCAAGTTCAAAGAGAAGATTGATCTTGAGGGTTATGTATGGAAACATATCTCTCAGGCGATAAAGGATTTTTATTATCAAAAGTTTGAGGTACAAAAAATATATTATTTTGTATTTTTAATCTAATTAATTTTATACATTAATTAGATAAATATTGTAGGTTATAACTACTTATAGTATGTTTTTCTTTTTTCAAAAGTTTTTTTGGGATTCCAAATTTGACTTGATAATTTTTAAAGTATTGGAAAGGCAAGCTCGTACATATTATAGAGCCTTTCTTGGTGTGCAACAAAAGACTAGTGTACGACCTCCATAAATATCTAAAGAAATATGGAGTCATCAGTAGGAGTATTGGACATCAACTGAGGCAATGTCTATTTTAAAGTACAATTCTGCCAATAAAAGTGGAGGAACGGGGGGAGAGAGTCTTGCCGTACACACTGGAGCATTTATTACAGAGAAACTTGTAAGTATCTACACTTTACATTTATATTCTGATGCAGGAAAAGTCCATAGGTAGGAAGCATAAACCCCATAAGCTCTTTTTGCATATCCACATTAAGAGTTGGTGTGACCTTCGTCAACACTCGATGCAAAGAACTTCATGCATGTGAAATTATGTTTTAATATTAATTCTTAATAATTATCACTTATTAACACAAACATTGCCTCTTGATAGGAACAAATACAAGAAAGCATTCAATGACAGTCTAAGCACTCTAAAACTGTTGAGAGTTAGGTATATCTTGATGCATGGGTGGAAGAGATCGTTGTGGAAGGATCTTCGGCTTAGGTTCATTTGTATACACATGCTATTCGCAATCCTCCACATCTAGTACATCTACATCTATTAAGCGGCGGCATCCAATAAGCTTGAGAGCATAATATAGATGTTAGCAATTCAATTGCAACAGTAGATGGAGTACATAGCCCAGCTCTGCAATGAGATAGATGATTTTAAAGGAATGGGCAGCATCTCATCGCACCAGTCAGACCATCCACCTTCACTAACTGCATAACTTAGTTTTGCTACCCTCAAGTCATTTTGTATGAATTACATATTTATTGTTATAGATAATATTTTTTATTATCAATTAAGATAACATTTATTTTATATTATTATTTAACTTACTATTTAGATAAATTAAATATTGAAAAAATAAATATAAATCATAAAATTACCAATCAAAGTTGAAAAAATAGAAAAACAATATCGATGCATTTATCGACAAAATTATCATATCCGTCAATAAATTTGGTATTAAATTTACCAACAAAATAAGAACATTCCGTCAACAAGTAATTTACTGACAGAAAAACTTATTATTGCTAAATTTTTTGACAGAGCTTCAACAACTTGACCGTCGCTAAATTTACCGTACAAATACAATATTTATCACTAAATTTGCCAACAGAAAACAACTACCGTCGTTAAATGTTCTGACAGATTTTCAACACTTTTTTCGTTGGTAATATTTACCGACGGAATAGAAGTCTATTGCATCGGTAAATATCTGTTGCTATATTTAGTGATGGAAAAAAAATTGTTCTTCGATAAATTACTGATGGAATATTTCTATTTCGTCGCTAAATGTTACTGACGACATTTCTCCGACGACTCATGCAATCGGTAATTTTCACCAGCAAATTTGCTTGTCGACGAAAAATCATCACATTTTGTCAGTAATTTTTGTCGCTAAACATCCATTTTCTTGTAGTGGTTGGTAGATACAACTTTTGGAGGAATTGGCTTTCAACCCTAACAATCTAGTGAACTCTTTTATGATTCTTATTATAATGAGAGTTAGAGAGTATGCATTAGCTCCAAAAATAGCATAAGATCATCAGTAAAAGCTAAATGGATTATCTTCATATCCCTACATTTGAAGTGGTACCTAAATATGAGAATTTCATAAGTGAGAGCATGTAGTATCCTGGATAGAACGTCAATAACTAAAGTAAATAGGTAGGGGAAAAGAGGATCCCCTGCCTAATTCCTTTATAGCTTTTGAAGTTGTTTGTTGGATTCCTATTGATTAAAATTCTAAATGTGACTGAAGTGACACATTCCTTTATCCAATGAACAAACTAAATAGGAAAATCAAAGGCTTGAAGGAAACTAGTGTCAAAAACTTTTGAAAAAATCAATTCTTAAACTAGTAGTATACTATCACTAATGTATCTACCTTAAATGAAGGTTCTTTGAGACAGGTTTATTGGGGGCTTCAGCGAACTCTTGAGGGTGTTGGCTATTATTTTTTATTTAGCTTATAAATTGTATTGCAGTAGGAAATGGGATGAAAGTCTTTTATATAAAATGGGTTCTAGATATTGGGAATGAGGAAAATATGAGGTTTTTCACTTCCCTTAGAATCTTGGAGGAGGAAAATAATTCTTGCATTGCTTCCATAGTTAGTTCACCAATTACACTCTAAGTATTCTGAAAGAAAAGAGTACTAAATCGATCAAGGCAATGAGCTTTTGACGGATTTAGGTTTAAAAAGACTTCTTTGATTTCTTAAGCTGTGACTGGACTAATTAAGAACTCTTTTATTTGCTGAATAATTTTCTCGTTAGTTGCTTAAGCAAAGTATCCATTGGTATTCTCCTCTTGCCCTGTGGTACCCATCAGTTCCTTTAAATTGCTCAAAGCAATTCCCTCTACTTTCTTTTGATTTGTATTCATTTAACCCCTCTTATTAAATAACAAAGTAATTTTGTTTTTGTTCCTACGAGCCAATATTGAGTTATAAGATAATTTGGTATTTATGTCTCCATTTCTTAACCAATTCACTATAGTCTTCTTTCTATGGATAAAGTTATGTAAATTTAGAGCAGAATTGCATTCCTTCAAGTATGAGACTTCTTAGATCTTCAAAATCTGATTATGAGGGGATTTATGTCATTCTTATTGTTCCTTTCGCCATTTTTCTTTGACTTGTTCTAGGTTCACTACCGAATCCATCTTAGTTTATTTAGTGAAGCTTTTAATACCTTGCTTAACTCTTTGTAATTTCTCACAAGTTGGTATGATTTATAACATTCTACCTCTATCTGGCAATTTCTCCTTACCACTTCTTCAGAGCCTTATTTTCTTATCAAACAGTTAAAGAACTTGAATGGAACCCTAGAAGCTTTACTATTTGTTATGCCTTAGGGGTGATTAGAACATAATGGTTCCCAAAAATGAGCATAAGAACTAGGTAATTGAGGAATTCATTATTGATTAAACATGACCCTTATGAGGTATTCATTTTGTTGCTTCTTGTTAGAAGTGTAAAAATAACCTATATATCTCATAACCAATATATTTTTTCCTTGTGTTACATCAATCAACTCTGTCTCTACCTTTTTAGTCTTAATTTTGCTACCATTTGCCTCTAATGGGGATAATATAAAATTATAACCTCCTATCATTACCCAAGATCCTTTGATGGAATAATGTATTCCTTTAATTTCATCCCACAACTTAGATATCTAGAATGTGTAGTTAGCATAATATATTATAAACAAATTAAAACATCTAGGAGCATCTTGAAGGTCACATGTAAGATGTATTATTTGATCATATGTAAATAAAGTTTGTATTGTCACCTTATATAAGTTGTAAGCTATAATGATCCTACTATTGTAATGATACATGTGATTTAAATGTGTTTTTAATTCAACACCTAAAAACCAAGATTGAACTGTAACTGAGGAATCTTTAATTTTATTTCTATTAAGCCTAAAACTATAGACTTTTTCCTTAAAACAAAATCCCTAATAGGTTTTCTTTTTAAAGGGCCATTCAACCCTCTTATGTTCCAAATTATAATACCTATAATAAGGATCATGTAAGAGTTTAAGAGCCTCTTGACATCCTTTCCTTTTTTCCTGCCAGATCTTTTTCTACTAGCTATAGCTAATTCAAATTCATCACTTTCTTTCCCTTTATCTATGTTTATCTCCTATTTAGTACCAAATATCATTTTTCGTTAGCCATGGTAGTTTCCTAAGTTAGGGACTTAGAAGCTATCTGTAATGATTTGTCTTCTTAAGGTAAGTCCCTACTTTCCACCAGTTCCATCACTAGAGAATTGGTTTCAATAACTAATGTATTATTGTTTGAAGCAGCTTCTTCACGGCCTATAAGCTCATTGTATAAATTTGTAGTAAATATTTTCCCTATTGGTTTCCATATTTTGTTGAAGTTTTTAGGTTTCTAAAGGTAAGAAAGCTAGACTTCAGCTTTTAATTTCTTCATCATATTTAAATGAAAACATTTGGAAGCCATCTCAAAGAACTTCTTAAATTTTGGAATATATTTAATTCAAATGCTTACATCTATTTTGGATTTAGCAATGGAATCATTAATCATTTTTAAACCTACTTGCATAACAATATCCATAATATGAAAAAAAATCTAACTTGAAAATTTTCCTCCTACAAAATAATGAATCATTTGCAACAAGATAAAACTTGAGAAAATTGACCATATTCATTTTATAAATATTTCCAATTAGATTGATAAAATATTTTATCAACCTTTCATTGAACCAAGCATAAAGCTACTTTATTAATAAGTGATAATCCATTAAAAAGAGGTTTTAATGCCTTAAAATGAATTATCTTTTTCTACAACTTCTACTTTTAATTAATAAAATGAGAACTAATTTATTTATATCTATCCTTTGATACTTCTTTCTTCAAATTATCAAAAGTCAAGAAAATGTTACTAGAAGAATTAAATAAGTCTTTCTATATTGATAATATTATTAGAAGAATTAAATAAGTCTTTCTATATTGATTCTCTTTTATAATTAGCATAAGATATTATATCATATTTGCAACTAGTTGATATGTTGTATAAGAAGCAAGGCTCATCAATTATCTAAATGTAGGCAATTCGATAAATATGAAAGAAAGCTTACTATCAACAATCTTCATATTACTTGCCTTATGTAATTCATTATGATCACATTTCATATTTTTCAATGCCTTATGCAATTCATTATGATCACATTTCATATTTTTCAATGCACTAATACTATTAGAATCTGATTTACCATTGAGAAGTTTTTCAAAAGATTTCTATGGGGAAACTTAAACTCATACAGTCACTTTGCTAAGGTTAAATGGTCAGAAGTTTGCAAAAGAAAAGAAGAAGGGGATTAGGATTGATTCCTATTGCCAGTTTTAATAGATTAGCATTGATAAAAAATCTATGGAACATCCTATTGAAAAAGAAATCTTTTTAGATTCGTTGGTTTCATATATATATCCTGAAAGGATCTATCCTTTGGTCTATTCCTATAAAACCTTCCTTCTCTTGCCCCTTTATCTAACTATTGAAGCTAAGACCTATCTTAGAACCTTTAGTGTCTTGTAAGGTTGGAAATGGTAAAAAGTCCTATTTATGGTTTGATAATTGGACAAGTAAAGGCCCTATAATTAGATCTCCCTAAGCTCTTCAGTTTTGGAATGGATTTCTTATCAACTTAAAAGTTAACTTCATCTTGTTAGGGGGCCAATGGAACATTCCATCAAAATTGTAGTACCTCACTCTTAACTACCAACCAAACCTAGATAAGGAGGACATATTCCGATGTCTCAACCTGCTTCCAAACACCTCAAACATTGCTAGATTCAGAAAGTAGCACAATTAGAACAATTTAAGGCATATATGGTTTCTAATCATTTGGCATAAGTCACTCATGCCTAGTTACTCCATTCTTCTATAGCTTACTGTTCTTAATAAGTTGAGCACAATGGATAGAATGCACTTGATTACTACCAATACCGTCTGTGTTCTATGTGAGATAGAGGAAGAACCGAAGAATCATCTTTTCTTTCACTGCCCCTTTTTCTAGTTTTTATGGGAGAAGATACAAGAGTTGCATCTAATTTCTACTGCAAGTATAACCTTCAAAGAAGCACGAGAATGGCTCCTAAAGCTAAACCATACTTTTAGATACAAAAAACATATTTATATCATCTCCTTTGCCTCCTCCATCAAGGAGATATGGTGAAAGAGAAACAACAAATGCTTTCAAAACATCACTCATTCCAGAAAGGAGGTACTCTACTCATTAATCGGTGGAATCAAAGAGAAACTACTATATTCTACCAAGTCAGAAAGAGTTTGCCATAATCTAGCCTCTTCGTGGAGAATCAATTAATTAGTGCAAAAAGGGATAACGAACGAATAAAAGAGTAGATCATAAACTTTATATGAAAGTACCTAGAAAGTAGAGTCCTTCCCCTATAGATGTGTCTGTTGACTCTGAACATTATGAGAATAGCTCTAATCTAAGACGTGGGATGATATTTAAGAGGAGACCTTGGAATCTCTCTTCAGTTGTTGCTCCGCTCCCAACTTCAAAAGTTCGCCAGACACCTAACCCTGATTTGGTAAGGTTGATTGAATGGGGTAAAATACGATCTGCGCTTACCCCATTTTTATCAAACAATTCGTTTTGCTCTATACCTTACCTTTTATCTGAAGAAGCTGTGGTTTTTTTAAATGCTTACTTAAATGCTTTTGATTAAATGTTGTTTGTCACCAAGTATTGTTTGATATTCTCATTCTGGTAAGGACCTCTTATTCTTAATACTATTCTTTACCTTTTCAAAAAAAGAATCTAATTTAGTTCTAATTTCATTATGTCTTATGACATTTTTCCTTTCCATTATAAATTTTCGTAAATGATAAAGTATGTGAGAAGTACCACTTATAGGTTAAACAAAAAATCCTTTTTCACAGTAATTGTATTGAGCTTTTATATTTTCTTTTATCACCTTCTCAGTCATAAAATTCCATGCAATAGAATGTAACTTCTTTGTTTTAGGCTATTTAATCTTTTTTTCTTTATGAAAATCATCATATGATAAAAAAAACTTGTCATTGTTATTATAACTAATACATTGACAATAAACACCAGAAGAAAAATGTCGTTTTGTGACGAACATTATCGACGGAAAACATTAACATTCCGTCGGAATGTAAGATTAGCGACGGGCGTTACTGACGGACAAAGACGTCATAAAAACGGTCGTAGCTAATAAATACCGACGGAAGATCATGTTCCATTGGCAAATGTATCGATGGAAAATAATGTTCTGTTGGTAAATTTACCAACGAAATGTTGTGCAGTTGACCGTCGGTATATTTACCAAAGGAAAATTATTTTCCGTCGGTATATTTACCAACAATTTACTGTGTTCTGATGGTAAGTTGTTAAAACATTACCTACGGTTATGTTTTTTTTTCATTGGTGAGTTTACAGAAGGACCGACGGCCTATGGTTGGTTATTCCGTCTGTGATTACCGATGCTTTACGCTTTTCTATCAGTAAGTTTGTTCAAATATTAGCGACAGATGTTCTTTTCAGTCAATAAGTTTGTTCAAACATTACCAACGGATGTTCGTTTCTGTCGATAATTGACACAAGTGTACTGACGGACGTTGTTATTCTTATTGTGATTTTCGACAGTCAGTTTTTTGTCGTTGGCAATTGTTCTAATTTTACCGAAGAATCGACAGATTTCTATAGGTAAATAAATTAGAAAATGTTTTTCAATAATGTACTGTCAATACCGTCAATAAATTTTATTTCATGATGTTATAATTGATGCATGATTTAAATAGCTATTAATGTAATAGTATTACTTTTAATTTTTTAAACATAAATTTGATTGATGATATAAAGTTAAAAATATCTTAATTGATAATAAAAACATTAGATTATACATAATAAGTTTTCGTAACTCTAATAAAATGACCAAAAGCACACTATTAATTTGGATACAGCGGATACTCTGATTGGTGCGATGGGGTGCTACCCCTACCCTTCAACTCATCCACCTCATTACGGAGCTGAGCTATATACTGCATCAACTATTGCAACTGATCCATCGACTATTGCAACTAAGTTGTCAATGTCTACACTGTGCTCCAAAGTTCTTGGACTTCATTAATTATGGATCACTTACTAGATGCTGCTGTACTGGACATGGAGGATTGCGAATAACATGTATTCGTAAATAAACCTTTAAGTCTTATCAACATCTTCAGACTGCTGAGACTGTCATTGAATGTTTTCTTATATTTGGTCCTATCAGAAGGCAATGATTATATTTATTAAATCATAAAATTCACATACATTGAGTTCTCTACAACTGTTATTGACGAATGTCACACCGTCATGTTTTTTATTGTGAGTGTGCAAAAAGAGCTGACGGGGGTGTAGGCCTCATGCCCATAGTCTTTTCTTGCATAAGAATAAAATGTTATAAGTGAATTAGAATTTATAAAAATTTCAGCAAAGTTTGCTCTCTTTTTATGATATCTACCCCTGTCGAATACAAAATAAACTAAAAAACACAGTCATATATGGCACCAGACATTTATAACATTATCATTCTCAACAAGAAACACATATTTTAATTCCAAAATTTACACATAAAATTCAATAGAAATACATTAAAGTAAAGAAATGAGAATATAAATTTAAAATGTAGATACTTACAAGTCTCTCTACATGCTCTTAGTGGATAATAGATCCTCCCGTTTGTACGAGAAGACTCTCTTTCCCCAGTCCTCCATGTATGTTGCCCAATTTACGCTCTAAAATGGACATTGCCTTAGGGGATATCCAATACTGCTACCAACGACTCCATATTTGTTCATAAATGTAAGGTGGTCGTACACCTGCCCTGTGTATCGCAGCAATAAAGTCACGATAATGTGTACTTGCTCATTTCTCCCATACTCCATAAATGATCACGTCAAATTGAGAATCCCAAAAAAATTCTTTATGAAACAAAAGGAAAAATATTCAATTAATACTTATGATGTAATAATATTTATCTAATTAGTGGATAAAACTATTAATTAAAAATAATAATAATTTTGTTATACCTCAAACTCCTAATAATAAATTTCCTTTGTCATCTGAGAGATATTCTTCTATACATAACCCCCAATATCAATCTTCTCCTTGAATTTTAATGTCATGTTTCTTGAGCACGGTCCAGATGGAATGAATCTGATATAAAAAGAAATAATTTTTTACCGTTTTGAAAATTGAAATCTATAACTTAATTATAAACGTATAGTATTCAATGTATTTTCACTTACATATTATTGACAATTGTAACGTAAGTTCTTCCATTAGGTCCCTCAGCTCTAGATTGGTGGCCGTCTCCTTCATCATCATTGTTTACCCCTGATATCTCTGTCAGTATAGGGGTACTAAATGATGTAGGGGTGGTGGATGGTGTAGCAGCATCTACGGCAGGTGATGCCTCATCTACAAGTGTAGTAGCTAAAGTAGGAGGAGGTGATTCAGTTCTAGCTACTACACCATGAGATGCTTCACCTGTACAGTAAGTACCTCCGAATTGTGGTCTGAATCTTGGTCGCATCATATCATATCTTCTCTTTGGTGGCATATTTCAACCTGAAATTAATATTAAGCTTCAGTCCTTCAAAGTTATGACAAGTAATCTCAGTGTACCAATAAGAATATACTACAAACATAATACAAAGTTGGCATTTTCTTATGTCAGATTCTAGCATAAAAAAATGAGAACGAAATTAAAAGAGTTAAAATAGATGCCATGTTTAGTCAAGATGGAAATAAAACAAAAACAAGAGGTATGTAATAAAATTTAGGAGCAGAAGTGTAATATGCCATAAGAGAATCAGGGATGATATATCAAGTAAAGGAAATAATTGATTACTTAAATATAATATTTAATTACAAACATAAATTAATCGCTATCATCACTTAATTGTAAATTAAAATCATCTTCTTTTTCTAAAAAATTTGAATCAAACTCAGGCTCTTCTTCAGATCTCTGGCCCTCCTCATCCTCTCCAGATAAAATTTCAACATATGCATTACATAGATCATTCAAAGGTTCATTATCCTTATATAAGACAGATGTATTTATTTCATAAGCATCTTCTTGAAATGCTTCACTTTCAATTCTCTGTTCTCCTTCTCCATGTGATTCAAAAACACCTCTAGGTTTAACTTTGCAAATGGCCAACCAATCTGACTTATCTTGTTGTAAGCTGAGAAAAAGGACAGAATACACCTGGATCGCTTGCCTTGCCAACACGAAAGGTTCAAATTGTCGAAATCTTCTTCGCTTGTTGATTTCAACTAGATTGTATCGGCTATGTACTTTTATACCAACATTTGGAGTTTGATCAAACTAGTCACACTTAAATATCACACTTCACTTTATTGGCAATGCAGGGTATATAATTTCAAGTATCTCAATAATTTTGCCATAATAATCCATCAATTATCCTTGTATACAAATTCTATTATTTATTGTTGCCATATTATGACCATGATATTTGTATCCATTAACAAAATACACCGGATATGATTTAATAGTTCGCAAAGGTCCCTTCGCAAGATCACATATAAACTTGTTCTCTATTGGATTTTCTAAGGCCTACAGAAAAGAAAACACCATATTAAACAGTATATTATGGTTTGAACACTTAAATCTTATAATTTAATCATTTTAATATTTGTAAGTGAAAACTTACATACTGCTCGAACTATTGAAAAAAGTGTCTTCCAACTTCTTTATTGATATCATCCTGTGTTTTGTCAGGCATGAGCTCTCGTAACAATTCCTCGTATAATCTAAAAATATTATTATGTATTTCAGTTATGTATAACACTAAAATTCAAAACCCAAATAATCAATTTCAACTTACTACACGAAAGGTTTAACCTCTCGACAGTTCAATAAAATATAAGCATGGGAAGCCTTAATTTCTTCCTCTGTTAACATTCTTCTCGTTGAATGTTCATACATTCATCCAGGATATGTGAAAATGGATAAGTTATCATCAGCATCACTAGTTTCTCCCTCATCGTCAGCTCGAGGAGCTTTTTTTTCTCTTGTGTGAACATTCAGCTCAAAGTAATGTGAACAAAATGTACTAGCTTTCTTCACTAAATAAGCATTACATATCGAACCTTTAACTCTAGCCTTATTTTTCACATTTTTCTTCAAGTGATGCAAATACCTATATTAGTTAATAGGGTTATACGAATTTAGTTATAAAAATATGATATGACATCAATTACAATAATTTTTATTAAATTACGTACCTCTCAAATGGATACATCCAATGATATTGAACTGGAGTTTAGCCTCGTGTGTATAGATGCTCCATATAGTCAAATAAGCTTGGAAGAAATATCCCTTTTAACTTGCACAAAATTATTGAAATTTTCCTTTCTAGTTTTTCCATTTCAGCCAACTTAATTTCAGATGATGTTAAACTTTTAAAAAAAAAACTTAATTATGTTATTACTTACCAAACTTTATTTGGTAATAACTCCTGAAATGCAATTAGAATTAACCTTTGCATAAACACATGACAATCATGATTTTTCATTCCAAATAATTTGTACTTCCTTATGTGCACACACCTTGCCAAGGTTGAAACATAACCATTAGGAAACTTTAGACTTTTCAAACATTCACACAATATTTCCTTCTACTTTTTGTCCAAAGTGTAATGTGTTTTCAGATATTTACCAGTGCAAAGATCTTTATGTAACTCATTCCTTTTACAAAAAAGTTTCAAATCAGCTCGTGATTTTACATTGTCTTTTGTCCTCCATTCAATGTTCATTATGGTATTGAACAAATTGTAAAAAATATTTTTTTCAATATGCATCACATCTAGATTATAACGTATCAAATTAGTTTTCTAATATGGAAAATTCCAAAAGATGCTTTTTTCTCCAGCCAAAGTTTCTACTAATGCTTGTATTAATTTCATCCGCTTCAAATTTTGTAACTTTCAGCAAGCCTAATTCCCCAATCTCCTGTAATATCACTTCACCAGCTTTGTGAGGGGGAGGAGGTGATTTTACCATCCTATTCTTAATGAACTTTTGTTTATTGCACCTAAATGGATGATCTAGAGGAAGAAATTTTCTGTGGTTGTCAAACGAACATATTTTGCCCCCGTTTGGAAGATAAAACGCATTAGAATCATTGCCACAATAAGGACAAGCCAATTTTCCTACTGTGCTCCATCCACACAACATAGCATATGCCAGTAAATCATTAATTATCCACATCAAAGTTGCTCTCAACATAAAATTTTGTTTCAGAGACACATCATATGTCTCAACACCATATTCCCAAAGATGCTGCAATTCAGATATCAATGGTTGTAAGAATACATCAATTTTATGCTTTGGATTTGTAGACACTGGCACAATCACTGTCAAGAACATCTATGCCTCTTTCATACACATCCATGGAGGCAAATTATAAGGAGTAATTATGATTGGTCATGATGAATATTGTTGGCTGGATTGACCAAAAGGTTGGAATCCATCTGTCGACAATCCCAACCTAACATTTCGACTTTCAGCTACAAACTCATAATGGGTGTCATTGAAATGTTTCTATGTCAGTGCATCTGATGGATGACTCATTATTCCATCTTTTTGTTAGTGTTCATTATGCCATCTCATGTGAGATGTAGTAACATCAGAAGCATCTAGTCCTTGAAGTCTCGAAGTTAGCGGGAAATAATACATCTACTTCTAAGGTACTAATTTATGTTTCATAGAAAACTTTATAGACTTGAACCTAGATTGACCACAAAATTTGCACTCTTATAATTCCACATCTCCTCCCCAATACAACATACATCCCAATTTGCAACAATCAATCTTTTCAACAGGCAAACCAAGATCCCTAATAAGTTTCTTCATATTGTAAAAACTATCAACCATTGTATGATCAAGAGACAATGATTCATTATACCATCCAACAATTTTATCAAAACTACAATCAGAAATATGCCCTTGAGACTTTATGTTCAATATTCGAGCAATTGAAGACAATTGAGTCATGTCTCACAATTTGGCCATAGTTCTTGGTCAGCTAAGTGTAGTAAGTTAAAAAACTGTTTTGAATGTGTGTTTAGTTCTTCTTTAAGATTTTCTATATTTTCTTGAAAGTTATAACTGGCTACATTATAAATAATTTGCATGTAAGGATTTTCATTTGCATCCACATTATTTATTCTAAATCCAATCCCCCTTTCAAGCGCATTTAAGTTCACTGACAATTTTACTTCATTAACCCTTGAGGTGTTACAAATCAATGGTTCCCCATGTCGTGTCCACTCAAAATAATTTGGGACAAACTCTTTTCTCAACAAATGCCCATTCACTTCATTAATAGGAAGGAAACGAATGTGTTTGCACTTTTTACATGGAAAGCTGATATTTGGGCCATCCATATATGCAGGTTGAGAACATGTATAATGAATAAAAGCTTCAACTCCCTCAACAAACTCAGGATTAATGAAACCATCAGGTGTTAATCATCTATACCTCCAAGATCTATCAACATTACTCATTTATGCAAAACTGTTAATTTCAAATAGTGATTCCATAGTTAGCATCCTTCATTTTCCCCAAAGTTTACAGAACATCTAAACTTTACGTAACATCCCCTAAGCATTAACCAATTGAATTAATGTCCTATAATTGTTTTCAAAACTATGGTACGTGGCATTGTTTACACCTATGAATCAAGAAAACAAGTTCTCACTGTGACTCTTAGGCTCGTGAAATTTTTCACTGATAAGCCTCACGGGAGCTGCATCACGGATTTCTAGCCTATATACCGTTCTAGGGGTTTATTATGTAAAGAATTTGTCTTGTCTATAAAATGTATTAATTCCTTATTTTAATACTAAGTTTGCATTAATCACATCGAAGTTGAAGTATTAATTGATTGAATTAATGACCTACAATTGATTTCAAAACTTTGGTACGTGGCATTGTTTACACCTGTGAATCAAGAAAATAAGTTCTTGCTGTGACTTCTACAAGGCTCGTGCAATTTTCACCGATAAGCTTCACGGAAGTTGCATCACAGGTTTTCAGCCTATATATCATCCTAGGGGTTTATTATGTAAAGAATTTGTCTTGTCTATAAAACGTACTAATTCCTTGTGTTAATACTAAGTTTGGATTAATCACATCCAAGTTAAAGTATTAATCGATCGAATTAATAACCTACAATTGATTAAAACTATAACACGTGGTATTGTTACACCTGTAAATCAAGAAAACAAGTTCTCGCTGTGACTTCTAGGCTCGTGAAATTTTTCACCGATAAGCCTCATGGGAGCTACATCACGGGTTTCCAGCCTATATACCATCCCTGGGAGTTTATTATGCCTCAAATCATCCATAACATCTCAAAATCATTCCACATACAATAAATGCTTATGTAATCATACATATACTCATCAATGATTCAAACATAACCCAAATGTAAATAGTTAGACTATTAAAGAAGAACATAAAAACTCATCAATGACTATGCCATTGGACCTAGTACACATATATCCCAAGACCTATTAGATGAAACTAATACAAAATTGATGAAACAATACCAGACAATTTCCTTGGTTTTCTTAATGGAACAAGCTTTGCTTCAATTCCCAATGCGATAGAAGGCCCAAATATATATCCCCGAGCTTCTATTCTTGAAAAAGGAATTTAAATCATATAATATGAAACGAACTAACATTATGAAGTTGAATAAATGAGCATATCTACATGGAGAATGATGTAGGTTTTGAGGAAGCTATCACCAAAGAAATGTGAAATTATATATTTTCATTCAAAATAGAAGTTGTTGCTCAAAATCACGATTCACAAAAATGAATTATGGAAGTTACACTAAAAAGTTTGATTTTATCATTTGTGTAACTGTTGCTTGAAAGTTATTATTAGAACTTTTATGATGATGAGTAACTTATGAAAGAGATTCGTTAGATGTATGCAATGAAGGATAAGAAAAATTATTAATGTGTTTTTTATTAATAATTGCTTGATTTGACATT
>JANZXP010106880.1:0-19012 GCA_027576715.1 Erythroxylum flavicans
TAACCATTGTATGATCATGAGTCAATGATTCATTATACTATCCAAGAATTTTATTAAAACTATGATCAAAAATTATGCCCTTCAGACTTTATGTTCAATATTCGTGCAATTGAAGACAATTGAGTCATTGTCTCATAATTTGGCTATAGTTTTTAGTCAGCTGAGTGTAATAAATCAAAAAATTGTTTTGCATATGGGTTTAGTTCTTCTTCAAGATTTTCTATATTTTCCTGAAAGGTATAACCGGTTGCATCATAAACTATTTGCATATAAGAATTTTCATTTGCATCCACATTATTTATTCTAAATCCAATCCCTCCTTGAAATTCATCTACATTCACTAACGAGTGTACTTCATTACCCCTTGAGGTGCTACAAATCAATGGTTTCCCATGTTATGTCCACTCAAAATAATTTGGGACAAACCTTTTTTTCAAAAAAGGCCCATTCACTTCATCAATAGGAAGAAAACGAATGTGTTTGCACTTTTTACATAGATATATGATCTTTGGGTCATCCATATATACAGGTTGAGAACATTTATAATGAATAAAAGCTTCAACTCCCTTAATAAACTCAGGATTAGTGAAACCATCAGGTGTTAATCGTCTGTACATCCAAGATCTATCAACATTACTTATTTTTGAAAAACTGTTAATTTAAAATAGTGATTTTATAGTTAGTATCTTTCATGTTCTCCAAAGTTTACAGAACATCTAAACTTTATACAATACCCCCTAAGCATTAACCAATTAAATTAATAACCTACTATTGATTTCAAAACTATATTACGTGGCATTGTTTACACCTGTGAATCAAGAAAATACGTTCTCGCTGTGACTCTTAGGCTTATGGATTTTTTCACCGATAAGCCTAACGGGAGCTACATCACAGGTTTCCAGCCAATATACGATCCTAGGAGTTTATTATGTAAAGAATTTGTTTTGTCTATAAAACGTATTAATTCCTTGTGTTAATAGTAAGTTTGCATTAATCACATCAAAGATGAAATATTAATCGATCGAAATAATGACCTACAATTGATTTCAAAACTATGGTACGTGGCATTGTTTACACCTGTGAATTAAGAAAACAAGTTCTTACTGTAACCCCTAGGCTTGTGGAATTTTTCACCGAAAAGCCTCACGGGAGCTGCATCACGAGTTTCCAGCCTATATACCGTCCTAGGGGTTTATTATATAAAGAATTTATCTTGTCTACAAAATTTATTAATTTCTTGTGTTAATACTAAGTTTGCATTAATAACATCGAAGTTGAAGTATTAATCGATCGAATTAATGACCTACAAATGATTTAAAAACTAGGGTAGGTGGCATTGTTTATACCTGTGAATCAAGAAAACAAGTTCTCGCTGTAACTCCTAGGCTTGTGGAATTTTTCACCGATAAGCCTCATGGGAGCTGCATCACGAGTTTCTAGCCTATATACCATCCTAGGAGTTTATTATGCCTCAAATCATCCATAAGATCTCAAATTCATTCCACATATAATAAATGCTTATGTAATCATACATCTACTCATCAATGATTCAAACATAATTCAAATATAAATAGTTAGACTATTAAAGAAGAACATAAAAACTCATCAATGACTATGTCATTGGACCTAACACACATATATCTCAGGACATATTAGGTGAAACTAATACAAAATTGAAGAAATAATACTAAGAAATTTCCTTGGTTTTCTTAATGGAACAAGCTTTGCTCTAATTGCCAATGCGATAAGAGCCCAAATATAAATCCCTGAGCTTCTATTCCTGAAAAAGGAATTTAAATCATATAATATGAAACGAATTAATATCTTAAAGTTGAATCAATGAGCATATCTATGACCCAGATCATATGTAAAAATTCTTGCAGCAAAGCACTAAACATAAGTTCATAATCACCAAATCCTATAAATTTCACACCTATGAGTTTTGAGTTTAACATTACATGTATGACTTCAAGAATTGTGCAAACTATACCTATGTAACAAATTTAATCATGAAAGGGAATTTTTACACCTAGAGAAATAAATAAAAAGGAGAATGGCTACTAACATTACTCATTTTTCCAAAACTATTAATTTCAAACAGTGATTTCATAGTTAGTATCCTTCATGTTTCCCAAAGTTTACAGAACATCTAAAATTTACATAACATCCTCTAAGTATTAACCAATTAAATTAATCACCTACAATTGATTTCAAAACTATGGTACGTGGCAATATTTACACCTGCGAATTAAGAAAATAAGTTCTCACTGTGACTCCTAGGCTCACGAATTTTTTCACCGATAAGCCTCATGGGAACTACATCATGGGTTTCTAGCCTATATACCGTCCTAGGGGTTTGTCTTGTCTATAAAACGTATTAATTCCTTATGTTAATATTAAGTTTGCATTAATCACATCGAAGTTGAAGTATTAATCGATTGAATTAATGACCTACAATTGATTTCAAAACTATGGTATGTGACATTGTTTACACCAGCGAATCAAGAAAACAAGTTCTCGCTGTAACCCCTAGGCTTGTGGAATTTTTCACCGATAAGCCTCACGGGAGCTGCATCACTGGTTTTCAGCCTATATACCGTCTTAGGGGTTTATTATATAAAGAATTTATCTTGTCTACAAAATTTATTAATTCCTTGTGTTAATACTAAGTTTGCATTAATAACATCGAAGTTGAAGTATTAATCGATCGAATTAATGACCTACAATTGATTTCAAAATTATGGTACGTGGCATTGTTTACACCTGTGAATCAAGAAAACAAGTTCTTGCTGTGACTCATTGGCTTCTGGAATTTTTCACCGATAAGTCTCATGGGAGCTGCATCATAGGTTTCCAGCCTATATACCATCCTAGGGGTTTATTATGCCTCAAATCATCCATAAGATCTCAAACTCATTCCGCATATAATAAATGCTTATGTAATCATACATCTACTTATCAATGATTTAAACTTAACCCAAATATAAATAGTTAGACTATTAAAGAACATAAAAACTCATCAATGACTATGCCATTGGACCTAGTACATATATATCCTAGGATATATTAGATGAAACTAATACAAAATTGAAGAAATAATACTAGGCAATTTCCTTGGTTTTCTTAATGGAACAAGCTTTGCTCTAATTGTCAAAGCGATGGGAGGCCCAAATATAAATCCTCGAGCTTCTATTCCTAAAAAAGGAATTTAAATCATATAATATGAAATAAACTAACATCTTGAAGTTGAATCAATGAGCATATCTATAACCCAGATCATATGTAAAAATTCTTGCAGTAAAGCACTAAACAAGAGTTTATAATCACCAAATCCCACAAATTTCACACCTATAAGTTTTGAGTTTAGCACTACACATCTGACTTCAATAATTGTGCAAACTATACCTAAGTAACAAATTTAATCATGAAAGGGAATTTTTACACCTGGAGAAATAAACAAAAAGGAGAATGGCTCATTGGGAAAAAGTTAAACATGGTGCTATTAAATCAATAACAACTACAGATTTATCCATAGAGAAAAAACTACAATTAAAAGTCATTACTATCTGATCACTTACATTTTAAAACATATTTAACATCCAAAAGAAGCATTATCTATTCATACTTAACAACTACATGGTGCATGATGTAGGTTTTGAGGAAGCTATCACCAAAAGAGTAAGAAGTAACTTGTAAGCCACTAAACAATACTCTTGTATAAGGAAACTGCAAATAATAAATTTTGAGCTAAAGAAACTTAATGGAAAGGAGGCTATAGACACACAAATGGAGGTAAAGGAAATAGAAAAAGTTGGGACTAATTCAAAGACATCTCAATAATTCTCTAAGAGATTTAAGACTTTAAGAGTAGGGGAAGCTAGCAATTTCAGATACAATTAAGCAGCTAAGTTTCATCACTCTCTCACCAAGTAAAGATCAAGGAACCAATAAGTGTAAAGAAGAGACAAGAATACAACTTTCAACTAAAAGACTATGACATATAGGAAAAACATTAATAGAATTCTTTCTTTTTAAGACTAGCGTGGCTCTTGGGTACATTTATAAGAAGATATTAAATGAGATATTATCATATTCTTCACCAAAACTCTAGAGACAATTGCTAATGCACACTCTTCTATTAAATTAAGGAGGAACATCATTGTTAATCCAATCACTAAACATATTACAACCCCTCTTAGTTGATATATTTATTCTCTTAGTGCACAAATCATATTTCACCTTGTAGTTCTCATACAATATTAAGATTGAATCTATAATGGTTAATTATAAACTCAATAGTTAAGAATAAAGAGAATACATTCAACCAACAAATAATTTGATCATGCATTAATAATTAATAATCCATTACAAGCTATATCCCTAAACCTAACTAGGATTTTTAGCCGCTAAACATAACTAAATCAAAACACAAACAAATTAATGTTAACAAGAAGGAAAGAATGAAGAAAAGAATTATAGATATTGTTAAGATCTTCTCTAATCTTCCTCCTAATCCTCTTTTGATGCTAAGAAAAAATAAAACCATGAAAACTCCAATAATCTTCAAAAATCAACCTTTGATGCCTTTTATAAAGTTGTTCAACTTGTGAGCTTCTAAATGATTCCTAAATAACCTTTTGATTGGACAAGTATGAAAAAAGTTATGCATAATTTCGAGATTTCTCCTCAAAATCATCACTTATAGGACAATAAACTACATATATGAAAATATAATATCATCTATATAAAAACGTACTACAAAAGATGTCAAATTACAACCAATTTAACCCCTAATAACATGCAAAATATCAACTTATCAAATTAACTCATGCTTAACTTTATGCTTTTTCTTAAGCAATCAACAATAGTAAACCTAGCTACTAACCTAAACTCAACTAAAACAAAAAATACTTCCAGTTTTATAGGTATGCAGTGACATTTAGCCTACTCCATAAGAATTTAAACCCTTAGGTGTCTTTAGGGAAAAAAATTATAGTCTTCTAAGGGTTTACTTAAATGCTACTAATAAACATCTATCAAAACTGATTATTAACTTTAAAATTATCAATAAAAGATATACAAATTTAAGTCTATCAAATTACAAAATTAAAACATATAATATTTCTTAAGTAGAACACTATATAAACAAAACAAAGTAAACACTAGTCTACCTCCTTCATTAAGTTTAAACACTATAATTTGACATTCTCTCACAAGATATCACTCATTTGTAAATACTTTCTTACATTGAATATAACACATTCCCCTTCTTTTCGCTCTTTTATTCATCATTCAAGTTAACAAAACATAAAAGAAGCAATACCCTTTAACCCTACAATTTATCTAAAGAATTGAAATAATTTTTTCAAAGAACAGACATTTCATCAAATACCTTACATGCATCAGAAATTAATCCCAACATCACAACCAAAATCTCGTCTTGTCCTTTATATCATTAACATTTATACCTTAAAATTATTTTCCAATCACATAATACACAAATAAAAGAAAGTAATGAAATACCCAAATTAACTTTTATCCAATATACGAAAAAACACATGACAGTGGTTGCAAAAATACCTCTACCGAAGCACATGATGACAATGACTGGAGACATGACAGAGAAACAGATGAAGAAGAGAGATGGAGAGAAGAAAATCATAGACGAAGGACAAACGAAGCAGACGAAGAAGAAGACGCAGGGGGGGGGGGGGAGGGGGACCTTTGGGTCAGTTTAATGTAAAAGAAAATGACGTCATTTTTATTTACTTTAAAATGCTGAAGCTGAAGCAGACGATGACGTCTGCTTTGAAAATTTATCGACGGATAAATTTTAGTCGATAAACTCAAAAATTCCCGCCTTCTTTACCGACGGGCATCTTATATCATCACTAAAGCCCATTGTAAATTTTACCGAGTTGATTTTCCTCCATATTTACTGATAGATATTACTACCGCCGCTAAAAGAAAATTTTCTCGTCAATGTTACTGACAAAAATTGATTTTTTGTCGCTAAAGTCCGTCGTAAATTTTGTCGAGATGATTTCCCTCCATATTTACCGACAGATATTACTACCGCCGCTATACAAAATTTTTTTCATCAATGTTACCGACGAAAGTTGATTTTCTGTCTGTAATATGCAAAAGTTTCGTTTACGTTGGTAATTTTCTATCACTAATTCCTGCTTTCTTATAGTGCAAAATTCTGGAATGATAACTAGCATCCACTAGGTTCTTTATGCTACAATCATTACTTTTTATCTATAAGACTAAAGGCCAGATGCTTATCCAAAATAATTGCTGGAAATGGCCATTTCATACGACCAGTGGAGCCAAACTCACTGTGGAACAATTGTCAGCTTACTCACTAGATCATAAATAGGAAGATAAAATTAGATAGGAGCTGCACATGTCATATAACTTTACTGCCCAATCTTTTAAATAGCTATTACTTGGTCCACTCATCAATTGCTCTCTCTAGATTGATATGGGGATTTGGAATTTTCCAAGTGCACTCCTTTATACTTTAGTTGGTAGCTGGGCAAAAGCTAAGTACCAGAGATAAGATAAAATTTAATATTCTAAACATATCATTCTCGATATTTTTTACAGAAGATGAGACAATATATGTCATCTTTTCTTTAGATGTATTTAAACAAGAAAACTGTGGAGAAAGTTCCTCTGCATATTTAATCTTTAAGATAGAGGTCTCAGCTGGATGGACTGCTTATTATGGGTAAATGGACTAAGCTGGAATTACAAAGGGGATTAAAAAGTGTTCAAGGCTAGTTTTGCTATGCTAGTGCATTTTATTTGGAGAATGTAGAATATAAAGATCTTTGGGAAATTAGAAGATTATAAAATATACAACCGGATGGAGTTCTACCTCAAGCCATGAATGACAAACCATGTTGGCTTCTTATCTACTCTTCACTTCTAACCGAACCAAATAACAATTGAGGATATAGAAAAGGTTGATGCTAGGTTCTAAAAGTTGTGTACTTAGCTAGTTTTTATACAAGCTCTATTTGTAAGAGTAATCACTCAACAACCACTGTACTTTCCATCTTTTGATTGAATAAATTATTACTTACCTTTTTAGAAACAAAGATGGATGCATAAAATAATCTTCTCCTTTCACTCAATTTTGATTTAGGGATTCATAATTACTCTGTGGAAAGTATTTGTTTATTTTATAGTGCATTTCTGTTGGTGTATTGATAGGTATGCATTAGGATATATTTTTGTAGGTAATTGGCATGTGTTTTTTTTGCATAATTGTTGTTTATTGTTCAAATTTAGGATTCATTTTGTATGCTTTCATTAAGTTTGATTTCCATTATTGTTCTTGTGTGTTTGATCCTAATTGAGGGTAAGGATTGACTATTTTTATGTAGGAAAGAAGAGGGAGCAACTTGGAGGTTGAACAAAAGATCAAAAAAGAGAAGACAAGAAGAGTTCATCTGGGACAAATTCCCATATTCGTGGGAATCATGTAAATTCCCACAGACGTGGGAAATCACAGCAGAAATGAAGAGTGCATCAGTGTGCAATTCCCATGCTCATGGGAATCATATAGATTCCCACGCAATCCGCGAGGCTTCATTAAACCTAGGATTTTTGGGCTATAAAAACATCATTAAGCCTCCATCTTCAAAGGAGATGACACCCACCTATAGAAACACCATCCTTGACTAAAGAATACATGTTCGGAGCACTGAGGAGGGATTGAAGACAAGGATCATCATCAAGATTGGGCAAACAGCACCTTAACACTGAAATTTTAGATTTTGGCAAAGAAGAGAAGGAGTCTTTCTATTCTATTTTCTTTCATTTTAATCTTCTCTATTCTTTGTAAAAATGGTTTATTTGATTGTTGATGATGATATGGAGACCATGCTAGGCTGATTTCATTTTAGGGATTGTTTTTTAATTATTTTATCATAACTCCCATTTTATTGAATTGAATGAACTGTCTTTGATGATTGTTGTTTCAAATTATTGTCTTGCAACAAATCGAGAGAGTGAGTGAGATGAGATTTGTGTAAGATTGTAAAACGAGAGTTGGTGACGTATAGACTAGCAATCATTATGTCAATTGAATAGTTAGAAGAGAGATCTCGATTAGTCAATTGATCACTTATAGGATAGTTTAATAACTAGTTGAATCGATAGAGTCACTAGGTAGGTTGAGAAATTGTTCAATTGATTCTCGTTAATTTGATTAGGGAAAAATAGTAACACCTTGACAGAGTGTAATTAGTACATTTGGAAATGTCGAGTGAGACACAATTCAATCAATAAAATAGGAGGGAGACAAAATAAGAAAAAAGTAATCTCTAATATTTAGATTCTTGAATTCAGATTTTCTGCATTTGTGGTATTGTCCACTTTTACATTAATATTTTAATTTTAATTTGATTTTCCAGATTATTTGCATTTAACAATTTCATTTCTTAAACAACTTTGTGTCTAAATTAAGCGGTGTCTAGGCATCAATCCCTGTGTGATCGATATCTGCTCTTTTTAACTACAAGTCACGACCCGTTCACTTGTGATTTTTGAGCGGAAAATAAATAGATAGGTTTTACCATCAACAAGTTTTTAATGCTGTTGCCGTGGATTGATTGTTGAGCATCATGTTTGATTTAGATTACTTTGATTTAAGAGTTTTTGATATTTTCCTTGTGTATTTACAGTTTCATGAACACAAGTAGTAAACGAAGGACGAAAGAAGCTATAGAGGACGAATTTTCTGACATTAAAAAGCACAAAAGAGAAATAAGAAGGGGGTAAAGCATCTAAAGTTCTCAAATCAAGATATGGCTGAAGAAGGAGAGCAAGGAGGAACGGAAAGGACACTCATGGATTTTATGATGCTAGGGTTTAGTCCTCACGGAGTGGCGAGGCTGGTAGTTCAAGCAAATAATTTTGAGATAAAATCGATGCTACTTAACATTCTTCAAAACATTGTGCAGTTCTACGGGCTATCCACCAAGGATCTGAATGCCCACATCACAAATTTCTTGGAGATTTGTGACACATTCAGATTCAATATAATGTCTGACGATACAGTGAAGTTGTGACTATTTTCATTCACGTTGAAGGATCGGGCTAAAGCATGGTACAATTCTTTGAATCCAGGCTATATCATGACTTAAGAGCAGCTCGCCCAAGCATTCCTCACCAAATATTTTCCATTAATAAAGACGATGAGGATTATCAAAGAGATAACAAATTTCTAGCAGAGCGATAGAGAAGCTCTTTACGAAGCTTGGGAAAGATTTAAAGAACTTCAAAGAAGTTGTCCCCATCATAACCTCCCGATGGAATTTCTACTTCAAGTATTCTATAATAGGGTGAATCCTAGCACAAGGGGCACAATTGATGCAGCAGCTAGAGGTTCACTGATGAGAAAAATGGTAAAAACAGCTCATGATTTTTTGGAAGAGTTAGCAAACAACAGCTGCATATGGTCAAGCGAGAGGAGTAGACAAGGACATAAGGCACAAAAAGTATAATACCTATTGGCTCAGTTACTGCCTTGTAGGCTTAGATCACGACTTTGATAAAGCAGCTAAACAACATGCAAGGAGCGTCTACCTCAGCAGATACAAGCACAATATGAGTTGTGTGGGGAGAACAACCACAGCTCAGCAGAATGTTTCCTATTGGGAGCTAACAGGATCGAACAAGTAAGCTATTTAGGTCAACTACAGTAAGGTAATAACCTATATTCGAACACATATAATCTTTGGAAAAACCACCTGAACTTTTCTTGGAGAAACAATAATGCAGGTGGCCAACAAGGATCATAAGGACTGCCAGGATTCCAGCAAGAGTGAATCAGAGTATTGGAAAATTAGTTGGACAATTTTATGGAGATGTTTAATTCCAAACTAGCAGTTCAAGTAGAGAGTCAGAAAAAGATGTATAAAAGCTAGGAGGAAAATGAATAGAGGATAGAGGCAAAATTTGATCAGATTGTGAAGAACCATACCTCGTCAATCCATTATTTGGAAGTCTAGGTACGTCAACTTACTGATGCTTTATTATCTCAAAATGCAGGTTGCTTATTGAGCAATAATGAGGTTATTCCAAGGGACCAACTCAAAGCAATTATACTTCGGAGTGGCAAGCAAATGGAAGAACCAAGTGTAGAAAAGGACAACCAAGAAAAAGAGAATAGTACGGAGATAGAAGAAGAAAGGGGAAAGAGCAGGCCGTATGCACCACCACCACCATACAAGTCCAAACTCCCATATCCACAAAGAGTGAAAAACATCAGGTGGATACCTAGTTTTTCAAATTTTTAGAGAAATTGAAGAAGCTACAGATTAATTTGTCAATGGTGGAAGCTTTGGAGTGCATGCCCAAGTATGCGAAGTTTTTGAAGGATATACTTATGCATAAATGTACTTGGGAAGACAATCAGATAGTTACATTAACGTAGAATTTTAGTTATATTATCTCATATCAAATGCCTTCAAAATATCAAGATCCAGGGAGTTTTACTATTCTATGTGTTGTTGGGTTTGAATTTTCCAAATGTTTATGTGATTTAGGTGCAAGTATTAATTTGATGCCTTTGTTTATTTTCAGGAAATTGGGATTAGGAGAGGTCAATCTGACTTCCATGTTGATTCAGCTTGCTGATCAATCAATAAAAAGGCCATTTGGAGTTGTGGAAGATGTATTAGTAAAAGTGGATAAATTTATAATTCCGGTTAATTTTGTTATGTTAGATTTTGAAGCTTATAAAAATTGTCCGTTAATCTTGTGTAGGTCCTTTATGAATATTGGTAGGGCATTAGTTGATGTTTATGAAGGAAAACTTGTGTTCAGAATTGGTGGTGAGCAGGTTGAGTTCAATATGACAAAATCTTTGAAGAAACCGATGGATAGGAATGTGTGTATAAAAATTGACATAGTAGACGAGTGTATGAAGGAAATTGAAGAAGGAGTTGATGAGGTGAATGAATGGAGTACACAAAGATGAAAGTGCGAAGGAAGAGGACGTTTGTGAGGAAGTAGAACTAGAACAATTAGAGAGAGCTGGAGCACCTACACCACCTTTTACTGTTAAACCTATCACTTTAGAGCTTAAACCTTTACCTTCCCATTTGAGATATTCCTTTTTAGGAAAGAATCACACTTTACATATCATTATCTCCAATGAATTAAATTATGAGCAAGAAGAGAAAGTGGTGGAGACTATTAGGAAAAGGATGAGAGCTGTAGGGTGGCAAATTTCTAATATTCGGGGGATTAGCCCCAATGTGGTGATGTACATAATTAACCTGGAAGAAGGTTGTAGAATTGTGAGAGAACGACAGAGAAGGTAAATCTGAATATGCAAGAGGTTGTAAATACGAAAGTGGTGAAACTTCTAGATGCAGGAATAATTTACCTCATTTCGGATAGTGAGTGGGTGAGCCCAGTACAGTGTATGCCAAAGAAGGGTGGAATGACAATGATAGAAAATGAAGAAAGGAAAAGATTTCCACTTGGACTGTGACAGGGTGGCCAGTGTGCATTGACTATAGAAAGTTAAATTTGGCCACCAAGAAGGATCACTTCTCTTTACCTTTTGTGGACCAAATGATTGAGAGAGTGGTTGGTCATTCTTTTTATTGCTTTCTAGATGGATATTCAGGGTATAATCAAATATTTATATATCTGAAAGATCAAGAGAAGACCACTTTTACATGTCCATATGGAACTTTTGCATATCGAAGGATGCCTTTCGGTTTATGTAATGTACCTGCCACATTTCAAAGGTAAATGGTAGCCATATTCGCAGACATGAATGAAAACTTTATGGAGGTATTTATGGATGATTTTTCTGTTTCTGGAGAGCCTTTTGATCATTGCCTGCTGAACTTAGATAAAGTACTCCAAAGATGTGAGGAGTCACATTTAGTTTTAAATTGGAAAAAATGTCATTTCATGGTTCAAGTGGGAATCGTATTAGGCCATCAGATTTCATATAAAGGGATTGAAGTGGATTGAGCTAAGATAGAAGTAATTGAAAAGTTACCACCTCCCTTTCACATTAATGGTGTCCGAGTTTTTCTTGGTCATGCAAGGTTTTACTGACAGTTCATTGAAGATTTTTCCCTCAGTGTAAAACCTCTGACTCATCTATTGGTAAAAGATGTGCCTTTTGTTTTTTATGATGACTGTTTGAATGCTTTTAACAGGTTGAATAAGGCACTTATAACAGCACCAATTTTGACATCGCCGGATTGGTCTCTTCCATTTGAGATCATGTATGACGCAAGCGACTATGTAGTTGGGTGTGTGCTAGGTTAGCAGAAGGAGAAGAGGTTGCATGCTATCTATTACGCAAGCAAGACATTGACAGGAGCATAATTGAATTATACAACTACTGAAAAAAAACTGCTTGCGGTAGTTTTTGCTTGTAAAAATTTCATTCTTATTTGTTAGGTTCACAAGTTATTGTGTTTACAACCATGCAGCATTGTGTTACCTTTTCACCAAGAAGGATGCCAAGGCTAGGCTTATTCGATGGGTACTCCTGCTCTAAGAGTTTAATATTGAAATCAAAGATAAAAAAAGCAGAAAATCTTGTAACGGATCACTTATCAAGGCTTGAAGTTGGACATCATGAAAAGGAAGAGGAAATTAAAGAGAGCTTTCCTGACGAGACTTTGATGATGGTAGATAACCCTTTCCTTCCCTAGTTTGTAGATAATGCGAATTACCTCTTAGGTGGTATTCTTCCATCCGATTTACCATATCAACAAAGGAAGCATTTCTTATTTCAATGCGCTCATTATATTTGGGATGAACCTGTACTCTATAAGATCTGTGCTGACAGTTTAAATCGCAGGAGTGTTCCTGAAGATGAAATGCCTGAGATCATAACTCAATGTCATAGCTCACCGTATACAGGGCATTATGGAGCTAACAAGACTGCGACACATATTTTGGAGTGTGGATTCTATTGGCCAACTCTATTTAAAGATGCTGGAGAATTTGTGATCCAGTGTGATAGATGTCAAAGAGTTAGCAACATATCAAACGAGATTAAATGCCACTTTCAAATATAATAGAGGTGGAGATATTTGATGTATAGGGTCTGAACTTCATAGGACCATTCCTACCCTCTAAAGGCAACAACTATATCTTGGTTGAAGTTGATTATGTTTCTAGATGGGTCGAAGCGGTCGCTACTCCAACCAACGATAGTAAGGTGGTTCAGAAGTTCATTAAGAAGATTTTCACTAGATTTGGGGTGCCTAGAGCAATCATAAGTGATGGGAGAAGTCACTTTAACAACAAACCGTTTGAGAACCTTTTAAGAAGATACAACGTTTATCATAGAGTGACTACCCCATACCATCCCCAAACAAGTGGTTAAGTAGAGGTGGTGAATAGAGAGCTGAAAAAGATTTTGGAGAAGACAGTGAACATTTTAAGACCCCCATAGGCACAACACCATATCGGCTTGTGAATGGCAAGCCATGTCATTTACCATTGGAATTGGATCATAGAGCATATTGGGCAATCAAGAAATTGAACATGGATTGGAAGTTGACAGGAGAAAAACTGTTGTTACACCTCAACGAGTTGGAAGAATTGAGGTATGATGCTTATGAAGATGCTAAGTTGTATAAAGAAAGGGCTAAGAAGTGGCATGATGGCCATATCAAGAAGAAGGAATTCAAGAGTGGGGATTTAGTACTTTTGTTTAACTCAAGACTTCGATTATTTCCCAGAAAACTCAAGTTAAGATGGAGTGGGCCTTTTAAAATTCTTCAAGTGTTCCCCTATTGAGTTGTGGAGCTAGAAAATGACAATGGGGAAACATTCAAGGTCAATGGGCACTGCTATAAACCATATTATAGAGGGAAATATCCCCAAGCAAGAGAGGTTATTTCTCTCTTATCTTCCACCTTTTCATAAGTATATGTTGAATGGTCGAGCTAATGACCTTTACTTAGCATGTTTAATCTCTTGTGCTGTTTTTTTTGTCTAGTTTTTGATTGAGTTCTTTAGTTTGATTATTTTCAAATTAAAATTAATTGATGTTCATGTTGATTTTGTTTAATTTTTAATTTGTTTTCTTCTTATGTTTCTTGTTAATTATATTATCTTGATGTGTTTGTAAGTTTTAGGAGCATAGAGAGTACATATAAGCTTGGAAGAATGTTTGCAACTCTGAGAATCACCATTTCCCATGTTCGTAGGAATTGAAGTGATTCCCACGAACAAGGGAAATCTCTCTAGAAACTTTCTGGAGAAAAAACCCATGTCTGTAGGAATTGTGTTGATTCCCATGGACGTGGGAATCCTCTCCAGAAAGTTCCTAGAGAGGAATCCCACGAACGTGGGAATTTGGGTGATTCCCATGGACGTGGGAATTGTGGGGATTCCCATTAGTGTGGGAATCCTACATCGGAGGAAAACTTAAATTTTCCTCCCATTTTTCTCTCACCCTATCTTTAAATTCTCATACTCTCTCTCTCCTACCCACAGATTTCTCTCCTCCCACTCTCTAAAATTCTTCAATCTTCCTTTAAATTCTTGATATTTTCTTCAATTCTTTTATTATTCCTACGTTCTTTTCAGTTTTCCATGTATTAATCTTTCCAAACAACAAAGATTTAGGAAAGTTTTTTGTTCTCTCTCTCCAAAGCTTGAATCTCACTTTCTCTCTCTCATTCTTGCAGGTTCTTCTATAACAATGGCACCAAAGAAGATGATGGCTCGGAAATCGGGTGTCGAAGTGTGCCATCAAGTTTTCGTGAAGGCAAAAACGATTTGGCGGCAAATTACCGATCTCCCTTCCCGATTTACTTAGAAGAAGAAGCTGCGCATTTTTATGACTTTAGGAGTAGAGCAATAATTACTCCTAGGTATTTTGATTTTGAAGTGGTAGAAAATATAGGAGTGAGACCCTGACTTGAACAATTAGCTGCGAACATAGGGTGGAATAGATTTGTTCGGTGTGACGTACTTTCTGGAGAGATTTCCCATGTCTGTGAGAATTTTGTTGATTCCTATGGACGTGAGAATCCTCTCCAGAAAGTTTCTAGAGAGGAATCCCACGGACGTGGGAATTTGGGTGATTCCCATGGATATGGGAATTGTGGGGATTCCCACGAGCGTGGGAATCCTACATCGGAGGGAAACTTAAGTTTCCCTCCCATTTTTTCTCTCACATTATCTTCAAATTCTCATACTCTCTCTCTCCTACCCACGGATTTCTCTCCTCCCACTCTCTAAAATTCTTCAATCTCCCTTTAAATTCTTGATATTTTCTTCAATTCTTACATTATTCCTACATTCTTTTCAGTTTTCCATGCATTAATCTTTCCAAACAACAAGGATTTAGGAAAGTTTTTTGTTCTCTCTCTCCAAACCTCGAATCTCACCTTCTCTTTCTTATTCTTGCACGTTCTTCTATAACAATGGTACCAAAGAAGATGATGGCTCGGAAACTGGGTGCCGAAGTGTGCCATCAAGTTTTCGGTGAAGGCAAAAATGATTTGGCAGCAAATTATCGATCTCCCTTCCCGATTTACTTAGAAGAAGAAGGTGCGCATTTTTATGACTTTAGGAGTAGAGCAATAATTACTCCTAGGTATTTTGATTTTGAAGTGTTAGAAAATATAGGAGTGAGACCCTGACTTGAACAATTAGTTGCGAACATAGGGTGGAATAGATTTGTTCGGTGTGACGTACCTATTTCTGTCACCATATCTTTAGAAGTTTTTACAACTGTTAGCTATAATTATAAAATGGATTTGTTTTGGTTTAGGTGGTAATGTTTTTAAACTTGATTACTCTGTCATGCGTGAATTGTTTAACTTGTCGAATACAAAAATCTGAGATGGTGATGCAGATTTTGACGGTGATGCTTATTGGAACATTCTCACGGATGAAGCCCATTTTGATTCACGTAATGCACTGAACTCTCTGATTCAGAGTGCATTTGTTGTTACATAAATTCATGTGTTTGACTGTGTTTAATAAAACAGAAATCAATAAATGCTCAGCTAAAGAACTTTTCTTTTTATGATGCATGGATAGAAAGCTTAAAACCAACACTCCTTATAGAAATTTTTCGATCACTAGTGAGTGTGATTACTAAAAAGAATACGTCTTTTGAGATGGCTCATATTGCTTCTACTTTGGGTTTATTTTATAATGTTAATAGGGAGAATTTGCCTATTGCTCCCCACGACATGTTTGATATAGTATATTTAAGGCACACTGCGGAGGTCCAATCTATGGAATTTCACAATCCTCAGATGCGCACTGTAGTGAGGAGCAGGAGGGGCGGCTGTGTAGTCGTAGACCGACCATCCACATCTAGCACAGCTCCAGAACCAGAGGAGGAAGTAGTAGCGAAAGAACCAAAGGAACCAGCGGCAGCTGACTGATATCAATCGATTCTCGACCAAATAGTCATAAATCATAATGGATGACATCCCATCTCGATGAACTCGATACTTAAATGTGGCAGGTTCACAAGGAGCAATGTAGCTTAAAGAGAAGGTTCCTAAACTTCTGTCGGAGGAACAATTTTGAAGCTCCTATACCATCACTGTCACCACCATCATCAGAATAAGCTTTTCTTTTCCCTTAAACTTTTAAATTTTGTTGTTTCTTGTGTGTGAGTGCATTTCATTTCATGTGTATTTGGTTTCATATTATTTGTTTGTGTGTTATGTCTTTTTTTTAATTCTAATTTCTTCAATGTTAATTTGACTTCAGTATTTTTTGTTTGGGTTCATATCATTTGTTTATTTAAATTTCTTTTGTTTGGTTTGTTTTCATTTTTTTGTATGGTTTGATGTCATTTCCCTTTATGTGGTTATTAACTTGTCACATTAAGGACAATGTGATATTTAAGTGTGGGGAGGTGACATCAAAGTTCTTAGTTGCATCTTTTTTACATTGTGTTAAATAGGATGCATGTTTAGGCATATTGAAGGTGCTTTGTGTTAGCAATGGAACCATATTTAAGTCAATCTGATAAATATTGCCATGAGATTCTGTCATGTTAGTTAGAATTATATTGAATGCATGTTTGAACTTAGATTAAGCTACTTAAGCAGAAAGTGAATCATATAGAGTGATGAAAAGTAGTTGGTTACTTAAGCTTAGTCACAAATCGACATTTGAACAATGAGGTAATGTAGAGATGCATAATAAGTTTTCAATTGAGCCAAACTGAGGATTGAGCCATATGACTCCATCTATAGTCATTTCATTTCTTTGTTGAGTGTACTTCCATAGGTTATTACCTTCAGAACTTGCTTTAAATCAGTTTGAGTCTACTGGATACATGTTTAATAGAGATGATCTAGGCCCTTTTTGTATTAACCCTTGGCTTAAATAACCTACCTATTAACTATCCCTTACTACCCCCATTGAGCCTTAACCTTTTGTTTATGAAACACATGAACTTTTAAAACTTTAAACCCCAGTATCCTACCCTTTTCACAAACTTAGTAAAGTATTAGGTATAATATTAGTTGGGATTATGTGAAATTTTTACCGAGAAAAATTGAGTACATTTCTGCCCATGGACTATATTGTATATGGTGCTAGTTTTGACTCATAGTTCTTCAATGTATGAAGAAAAAGAAATAAAAATGAAAAAAATGAAAAAGAAAAGAAAAGAAAAAGGAAGAACAAGTGAATAGCATCAATAAGTGCAGAACATTAGTTATATTTGTATGTCTCATAGTTATGTTTAGTTATCCCATTTTTATCTACTTTGTACTTTACTTATACTTGTGCTTAACCCTCTTTCCCCTCTTTTGACCCACCTTAACCCTTACCACATTACAATCCTAAGTAAGTCCTTTTGATCTATTTATGCATGCAATCATTGTAGAGGAGAATTGGGGTATTATCAAGCCTATGATAGCGTAGTTTCTTATAGGAAGTTTGAGTGAAACACTAACCCTTAAACACTTGAGCGAAATGAGTGAAAACTATGACGAAGATTCATTTGTGCATTTTTACTTATCTTTGAGTGATTGTGTCAATTATGAGTTTGCTTATGTGCACTAATGAAAAAGTAGTCATGATATGTGCATTAACTTGATATTTGAGTTAGCTTGAATTTGAGGGATTGTATGTTTTGATCTATGTGAAAATGAAGTGGTAGAATTGAATGGTTGTATTTATTTTTCTTGAGGACAAGCAAACATTCAAGTGTGAGGATGTTGATAGGTGTGCATTAGGATATGTTTTTATAGGTAATTAATATGTGTTTTCTGGCATAATTGTTATTTATTGTTCTAGTTTAGGATTCATTTTGTATGTTTTTATTAAGTTTAATTTCCATTGTTGTTCTTATGTGTTTGATGCTAATTGAGGGTAAGAATTGATTATTTTTGTATAGGAAGGAAGAGGGAGCAACTTAGAGGTTGAACAAAAGATCAAAGAAGAGAAGTCAAGGAGAGTGCATATGGGACAAATTCCCACATTCGTGGGAATCATGCAAATTCCCACAAACGTGGGAAATCACATCAGAAACGAGAAGTGCATCTGCGTGCAATTCCCACGCTCATGGGAATCATGCAATTACCACAAGCGTGGGAATTGTAATTCGAGGCAATCTGCAAGGCTTCATTAAACCTAGGATTTTGGAGTATAAAAACATCATTAAGCCTCCATCTTAAAGAGAGACGACACCCACTTGTAGAAACACCGTCCTTGAGTAGAGAACACATGTTCAGAGCATTGAGGAGGGATTGAAGACAAGGATCATCATCAAGACTGAGCAAAATAGCACATCAATACCAAAATTCCAGATTTTGGAAAAGAAGAGAAGGAGTCTTTTTATTCAATTTTCTTTCATTATAATCTTCTCTATTCTTTGTAAAAATGGTTTATTTGATTGTTGAAAATGTTATGGAGACCATGTTAGACTAATTCCATATTAGGGATTACTTTTGAATTATTTTGTCAAAACTCATATTTTATTGGATTGAATGAAGTGTCTTTGATGATTGTTGTTCTT
>JANZXP010106922.1:0-19007 GCA_027576715.1 Erythroxylum flavicans
AAAGATGTATATCTTGTCTTGAAAAATAGGAAGTTTGTGAATAAAAGAAAAAACAATAAATTCATTGAAAAATAAAAATATATCAAAAGACTTTCAAAGCTAAAAAAAGAATTAAAAAAAGAAGTATATCTTGTCTTGAGAAAGAGGAAGCATGGAAATTGCCTAATTAATACATGACCATATTATCAAGAAAAACCAACAAATAATAACATTTATTTTCTCTTTTTCTATGTTATTTATATTTTCAAAATTTTAATTTTTCATTATTCAAGAAAATCGGTTGGTTTATACTTAAATGGTCGGTTTTTCATCATTAAAGGGTTGTAAAAATAAACACGATCGAAAATCAGGTCGGCATTTATTTATTCCAGTTAAACCGAACTGTTCGTTCTAATTTTTAAATCCTTGGATTCTCATAAAATGAGTATCAACATTTTGAATTAGGTTAGGATCTTCACACCAAATCCCACACACCATCAACCCTCGTATTAAATGTCAATTTGTTCAAACTTTAGTTAACAAGTGAAAGGATACAGCCTTTAGGTTAACCTCTTTTATACATTTTTTTAAGATTTGCGTCTTTAAAGAGAGTAATTATCTCGATAAGCTCTCTGTAACACCTCTTTGGATACATTCTGCTTTCGAAGCTTTTGTTGGACCCTTTTGCTTAATCAAACATAACTTTTATTTCTTTTCGACCTGCAGCTCGACCTTTTAATATCTACTCATCATCTAGTTCCGGTTTTGTTTAAAATAGCAACTATTTAAATTCTTTTTGTTTTCTTTGATACTTTAAAGGATCTTTTGGCATTATTATGATTATGCCTAGAGCAAAAGAAACTGTAGAGTTTTGCTAAAACAAACCCGTACCACGTGTAGTCTTTGAACCTTGGCATAGAGTAAAACAAAACAGTAGACCTTATCACATAAATATGATTTGAGGCAATTGATGCCTTTTACTTCCCATTTCAAGTACATAATTATTCATAATCACTTGACATTTTTTCCATGTTCACATCATACATCTTACAGATTGATTTAATCCCTACAATCAACAAAATCATACTTCACCATATAATGACTTTCAGCGTTGCCTGCTTGACTATTAGCCAGTTTCTTGAATAATGAAACGTCCAATTCCAAGCCTCCATTGTTGCACCGATCCACAATCCTAGCAAGTACTTGCTTTCCAGTTGCAGGGTTCGTCACCTACATGCAGTGCAAATCTAATTAGTTAATAATTATATACTTTACTGCCCTTGATTGTGACATATTATTTATGAACATTACATATTTTTCCCCATGTATAATTCGACCTTCTGCAATCAATTTCCAAGACTTACCTTCAAGCACTTGCCACAGAAAGGTTGATCCTTGAGTCCATCCTGTTCACAAAATGAAGCCCAGCCGTACTTCTGACGCCACGACAATGGCTTATTGGCATTCCATGTCTTGCAAAAGGCATTAGCAGCATTGAGGTCCCACCCTATTTTCTCTGGGTTGTAAAACTTTTTTGTGGCATTTACAAACCTTTTATCACTGGCTCCAGCCGTGGCATCAGCCTCACAGTGGTGCCAGCAGTGGTGGTGGCCGCCAACAATGACGGGCAACGCAAAAAGAAGCAATGATATGGCAAAACAAAATCTCTCCATTCTTTTTTTTTTTTTTTGCTTTCTCTGGCTAAAGCTTTATGCGTTGATTTTTATGCTCTATGTAGCCTAAATTTATAAGGAGCAGCTCAGCGTAGAGCATGCATAAAATTTACGGTAGAGAATATGTATATCTGAAAACAACTAACGTTTGACGATAATAAGAATTCATTTCCATAGCAATGTCGGGCAATTCAAATTATAACATCATTTGGCTTTATATTGAAGATTACCTTTTTTACTTTTGTCTGTTCAGAATTATATTGAAATGTTGTAGTCTTTATATATTCCATGATGTAGGACAAAGAAACGGTACTTAAGTAGTGTCTGTGTGAGAAATAGCTGTGAATTGGGTAACTTATTCCCATTTTACTTTGTTATTTATGTAGTTTATTTTCTCAAACGACTTGTATTCATTTTCTTCTTCTTCTCCTTTCTCAAACAAAAGGTCCGGGGACTTTTCCTTAATTTTCGTAAGTTCTTCCCCTTGAGATGTTTATAAATTAGGCATAATATATATACATTTATAACAGTTGTTATTTAAGCAGAATTTTATAATGATAACAAAATTGTTGTTAAAACTTAGTCAATATGAAAATTATTTTTATAAAAAGTTAGGAACTGATATTTTTACCACAATGATAAGGTTTTAAATGTGTTATAAAAACCTTAAGATTTGAATATCTTATAAAATAAATTTTATACACATTATCGTTTATTAATAATGTTACGTGATAATTTTTATTTTGCATAAATATATTAATGTTAAGAATAAATTTATAGAAGTTATAGTATCAGGTTTTATTCAAATTTCATTAAAACCATTAAAAGAGATTTATAATTTATTTTATTGCTTAAACCTTAAATATTTATTTATTTTAATTTACTATCATTAATAAGGATTTGTCATTATGCAATAATTGCACTCTATCTCTTTTGTGTTTCACCCATATTTAACAATGAGTTAAAAGAGGAATTGTATTTATTATAAAGCATATTTCTATTAAAAATAAGTAGAATGTTAGATGATCAAAATTATAAAAGTTTTATAGTGATCTATATCTTTTATTTTAAATTTCATAATTTCATAAACTTTCTTAAAAATTTATTCATTTTTCCTCAAAATGAAAAACTAATTATATTTCAATTCACACCTTATAAAGTAAGGTTCAACATACACATACAATAATATATCAACTTAATTTGAAATTATAAGATTTCAAAATATAAACTTAGTTGATGATTAAATTATAATCTTCCAAACAAAGAAATCAATATATTTTCATTTCTATTCCATTCATTACACTCTGCAATCTCCTATAATTAAAAATTACTGGCTATGAGAAACAATTTCATCTTAATTCTCCAAACTTGCTTTGTCAAATTTTGTTACGAATGAAGAGGAACCTTTTGCAAATCTTGATCAAGGTTAAATGGAAACTCACAAAGTGTACCCAAATGTCTCTAATTGCAACAATTTCAAAAATATGCAACTTAAAATATTCCCCTTCATGTATGTAACATTGACTTCCATTCCTATCTCCATCTCCCATAGAAGTCGAATTGGCATTCTAGGCTATCCTGTTCTTGATATATAATGCGCTTATACACTGTCTACCATCTCAATGCTCTTGGCAACTTGCTAATATGACTAAGGTACTTCACCCAGCTTAATTATATTATATTTGCTACTTTAAAAACTAATAATTCCTATTAGAGACACAAATTTTATAATGGATAATTCTTAGGAATTTTCAACTAGCTAGTTACCTATATTCAAGAAGTAGGACAACCACTAATAAGGATGTCGGTTAGGTAAACACCTATCCAACAAGCGTGTCCCCTCCTTTAACGAACCTATGTATAGTTTCCATTCATATACTAAACCATTCAAACTTAATTTTGACTCTTTTAGTTCCTTTAATAATTAGAAACTCTTTTGTTTAATAAAAACTTAACTCAACCCCATTTAAAAATTTTCTAAAAAGTGATTTGATGATTATGAAGGTTTTCTTTAAAACCTTCTCAAATTTTCTCTTGATTATGACAAAGTAGTTATACATTGTGATATATACACACATGCAATGATTGAAATCCTCATTCGTTGAAATGAGTAAGATAAGGCTATAATAATAATTACAATGTTTTTATTAAATCTTGACGTGCTTTATTCGTCTTTATTCTTGGTTTTTCATTTAAATGCTTTTGAAACTCTCTTAAGTTGCATTTCTACCAAACTTTATTAAATGAATAACCATCACACAAAATATTTGGTGATATTGAAGAAAATAATTAATGTTAAATTAATATATAATTTATACTCAACTTTAATATATTCATCATAAATGATTAGGTTTCAATACATTATCTCTCCCTTCTTATCAATATTTAAAATGTACATGATATATAACTCTATTAACATCAAAGGATAAAAATAAATAATTGACGTCTCCCCCTTTTTAAAACCTCCATCATATAGGTAAAGAATATAGACAAAGTGCTTATTAAGCAAACGAACAATTTTTGAAAAGCTCACATGCTAATTTAAAGATCAATAGTTATTTTTTTCCTCATTGTCATTCCTTATATACTATAAACAAAGGTGATACCAATTGTTAGTATTCATTTTATTCTACTTGATATTGCCTATAATGTAAATTTTTTTTATATATTCTAGGTATCCATATACACTTGTGTCCTTGATTGTGAGAGCTATTAGTGATTGTTAGCTCAAGGTTTTTTTTAACGATTTTGATGATAATTTTATAATATTTTAAAATTTAAACTAGATTTATTTCCTTATATAGGCAATGGTATAATTCTTAAAAGGAAATAAAATCACAGGATAATTGGTTTCTTTATTGCAGGAACCTTTTTTATGAACTTACCTAATTAGAAATTGTTTCATGACATTTGGAAGGATTTTACTAATTCGAGTAATTAGCTCTGGAAAATGTTTGTTTAAGGAAGAGCCAGTACATTTGCGACATACACGAGACTTGTGAAATACCTTAGCAGTATCAATATTCTTGACAGTTATATAAAACTCTTTCTGCTTTAGAAAGTGAAATCACTCTAATGAGATAGATTGTTAAATCCTTTATAGATTTCTTGTTGAGAGCTTATAGAGGTTTGTTAAGCATTACAAGTGTGGAAGGTTGAAGAACCTTGAAAAATATGTACTTGTGAGCTTGGAGAGGCTCATGAAAATTTACTGCTTGGATTTTATAGTGAAATACTCAAGTTGAATACTTGAGGATTGGACGTAGGCTTTGTATAAGTCGAACTAGTATAATCGACTGTGTCACTCTCTCCCTCTTAACTTTTAAATTTTTGCATTATAGTGTTTGTGTCTTCAACTTGCAAGAGGCTCCTTCATTTTTACAATATCCTCCTTTTGTTTTATGACACAAGAGGTTCCTTTTGTTTTTGAAACAATTAACGTGCTCTTATTAATATGTTCATTTCTTTTTTAGCGCTAGTATCCTCCTATCGATTAATAAGTTCTTATTGTTTTGAGAGTTAACAAGCTCCTATCAATATGTTCCTTTCTTTTTAACTACTAGCAGATCCTATCAATTAAAAAGGTCCTTTCAATTAACATGATTCTTTTGTTTCTGAAGGATATTATCCTTTTTAAAGAATCTTGAAAAAATTTTTACACAGTTTTGATGATAATTATATAATATTTCAAAATTCAAATTGGATTTATTTCCTTGTATAGATAACGATATTTTTTGAAAGGAAATAAATTCATAGGAAAATTACTTTCTTTTTTGCAGGAACCTTCTTAGTAAACTTTCCTTATTAATATCTGGGAAGATCTTACCTTTTTGAACAATTAGCTCCAAAAATTTTTGTTCCAGTAGAGATGATTTTGAAAATCCAAAGTCAACTCAGAATTAAGAGGAAGCAACAACTAATTGAAGAAATCGACTATTTAAAGAAGACCAACAACACTTGTGAAGTAACAAGCATATTTGGACTTTCGAAACATTTGAGCAGCATCTATATTCTTGAGAGTCATATCATTCTTATTGTGCGTTAGAAAGTGAAATCACTCTACTAAGAGAGAATTTGTTATTTGAGAATTTAATTTTTATTTTACATTTTATTTTCTATGGGGTTTTAGAAGCTTGTTATACACCTTGAGTGTGGAAGGTTATATAACCTTGAAAAATATATATTTGTGAGCTTGAAGAGGCTCGTCAAATTTAATACTCAGATTTTTATAGTGAAATACTAAACTTGGATGCTTGGGGACTGGACACAGGCTTAGTTGTTAGCCGAACCAGTATAAATCAACTGTATCCCTTTTCTCCCTTTCTTTAACTTTTAAATTTTCATAGTATATTGTGTGTTTGTTCTTTTTAGCAAGAGTCTCCTTCACCTTTATAAGAGGCTCCTTCTACGTTAAACTTGCAAGATGTTCCTTTCAACTTACATATGTTTGATTTATCATTTGGTATTAGAGCGAGGTTTCACATTCACGTGATAGATCATGGCAAACAATATGAGAAGTTTTGAAGGGCAATCCATCTTAAAGCCTCCTTACTTCAATGGAAGCAACTACTCATATTGGAAAGAGAGAATGACAATCTATCCCCAATTTGTAGATATTGAAGTCTGGCAAGCTATCAGAGTTAGAGCTACACTTCCCGATTTAGATAATGTACAAATATAGATTGACGCTGATAGAAGAAATGCACAGCTAAATGCTAAAGCAAAACATCATCTGATCTGTGCATTATCTCTAGAAGAATATGAGAAAATATCCTACTATTCTTCATCAAAGGAAATGTGGGATAAACTACAAGTCATGTTTGAAGGAACGAATGAGGTAAAGAAGCATAGAATAAGTCTTTTAGCGCATTAATACGAAAATATTGGCATAAAATAGGGAGGCACCATAGACGAATTCTTTAGACACTTCAACAACATCATCATGGTCTTAAAGAACTTAAGAAATATATATCCCAATGATGAGCTCGTAACGAAGAGTTTGAGGTCACTACAAGAGGAATGGATACCTAAGATGAAAACTCTAGAAACAACAAGGGATCTAGACACTATTTCACTCGACTGGTTATGAGGAAATATGATGATCCATGAAACCAAGCTTAGGCGAGATGAAAGATCCTTCTACATAAAAGGAATGGCACTAAAAGAAACTGACTAATCGAATGGTTATGAAAGTGACACCGAGTTGCTAATATATGGAGATGATGAGTTCAACCTTATGGTCAGAAAATATGCTCGCTTCTACAAAAAGAAGCTGATGAAGAAAAGAGAAGGAAATAAGAAAGTTGGAAACAAAAGGTTCCTATCAAATAGCAGTAACAGCATTAGTAATACATAAAATAATCAAATCATATCTTATCACCATGCAAGAAGCCTGGACACATAAGATTAGTATGTCCTCTTCTTCAAAAGGACAATTCAGAGAACAAAAAATCCAGAAAGCAAGTGATGACTATAGCCTGGTTAGATGAGGATTCTGAAAACTTTAAAGAAGAAGAGCCAGAAGAACTTAGGAACTTTTTCTTTATGTCTAAATCAAAAGACGATGAGGTATATTATTCTGACTCTGATATTGAAGTTGATGAATTGAAAAACACATATCATGAATTATATGATCAGTATAAAAAGTTGACAGTGACGTATTTCAAAGAAGTTGAGAAGTCCTAGAGCAATGATGCATCTCTAAAAAGTAAGATTAAATTGTTGGAGTCTGCGAATGAGAATTTATGACCAGGAATATGTCTCTTGAGGTTGACTATAAGCAAAAGGTTTCTGAAAAGGAAGTTTTGGAAGAAAGAGTAGCTAAGTTGGAAAATACACTGCTAAAAAATGATTCTAATAAGGTAAGACAGTTAGAAGAAAACGTCAGCACCCTAAAACTTGAAAAGAAGAAAAGTGCTGGAAAAATCTTATCTCTAGAAAAAGATCTCGAAAAATTTCGTTGATGGAAGGAAGAATCTTGATGCCTCGCTTGGTAGTGGTAAATGCATTTTTGGTAAGGACATAATAGGATACAATGAAAATAACAATATTAGGCTATATAAAAACTTCTTTGATAAATCCATTAGCAGTTATGGCCAAAACAACAGGAACTTGTTAAGTGGCAAAAATCATAACAACTATCACTCATCTATTTTGTATGATTATTGGGGTAAACATGGTCACTTCAGTCATTCTTGTAATTTTCGTAAAAAAAAATTATCTCAGATGTATGTTTGGAGGATTAATGGTCAAGCTACTAACCCAAAAGAACCCAGAAAATTTTAGGTACCTAAAATAAGTTAATGTTTTCTATAGATATGTTTCAAAATGGAGTGAAGGGAGAATCAATGAATGGTTAATAGTGGCTGTTCAAGACACATGATAGGTAAAATATCACACTTTAATTACATTGAAAGAAAAGATGGAGGTAATGTTGTCTTTGTAGATAAAAATAAAGCAAAGGTCACTATAATTGGTAAAATTGATCATTATAACTCTACCTCTGTTGATAACATTCTTTTTGTTGATGGTTTCAAACATAACCTATTGAGTGTGAGTCAACTATGTGACAAGGGTTACAAAGTCATTTTCTATACATCTTATTATGAAATTGTCGATATTGATAATGATAATATTATGTTTGTTGGCCCTAGAAATTAGAGTATATATTGTGCTCAACTAGAAGACATGTTCTCATAAAGTGTTAAGTGTTTTGTCTCTCTAGAAAAGGATTCATTTATCTGGCACAAAAGGTTTGGACATGCCATCATGAGCATTATATCAAAATTATCCATAAATGAGTTAGTAAGAGGAATACCGATCTTAAAATTTGAAAGCAATTAGGTATGTGAGGCTTGTTTTAAAGGTAAATAACTCAGAAGCAACTTTCCTCTTAAAAATATTGTGTCTACTAACCAACCACTTGAACTTGTGTAGATAGATTTATTCGGTCCTACTAGGACTCAAGTTTTGGTGGTGAACATTATGATTTTTTTCTAGTAGATGATTACTTTAAATTTACATGAGTTTATTTCCTATCAATAAGGATGATGGTTTTAAAGTGTCTAAGAAGTTTGCAAAACAAATTAGACAGAAAAGGTACTGCATCTCTTCAATTCAAAACGATAATGAAGGAGAATTTGATAATAGAAAGTTTGAAGAATTTTGTGAAAACAATGTTATAACTCACAACTTCTCTTGTCCAAGGATGCTTGGTAAAATAGAGTTATAGAGAGAAAGAACAGAACTTTGGTTGATATGGCCAGGACCATGTTGTGTGAAAGTGGACTACCTTATGGATACTAGGCAGAAGCAGTATCCATGATATGTTATGTACTTTACAGATGTTTTACAAGACTTATACCTAAGTAGACCCCCTATGAGTTGTGGAAAGGAAGAAAATCGAATGTTGCTTATTTTCGAGCGTTTGGTTGCAAGTGCTTCGTTCTAAACAATGGAAAAGACAACCTTGGAAAGTTCGATGTGAGATCAAATGATGTTATTTTTCTGGGCTACATTACTGCTAATAAAGGATTCAGAGTATATAATAAAAGAACAAAGAAGATAGAAGAATCGATACATGTGGTATTTGATGAAGTAGATACACGTGGTATTTGATGAAGTACTACCTTCGACAATAACAACTAACTCAAATAATGAAAAGCATCCATTGGTACCTAAAATTACATCGAAGAATCAAACTACACTTATAATACCTTCATAATTACAAAATCAAGAAGGCCCTCTAAAGCTAGAATAGAGCAGCCAGGAGCCTATGCAATAAAAAACACCGAGAGAAAGAAGAGGTCTTGATACACATCAATATATTTTGGGAGATCCTTCTAAAAGTCTAAGAACAAGATCATCGTTCAAGAACAACTTTGTTGTTCTCATCTCATAAATAGATACAAAAACCGTTGAAGAGGTGCTTATTGAAGAAGTTAACCAATGCTCTGTATGGTTTAAAGCAGGCTCCTCAAGTATGGTATGAGAGGTTAAGTAACTTTTTGCTTAAGAATAACTTTGAGAATAACAATTTCTGAAAAGCTCATGTACTAATTTAAAGATCAATAATTATTTTTTTCCTACTTGGTATATTCTTCAACGCTTCCCCCTCTAAATATGTATGTCAAGTTAATATAATCAAATGTAATCAACATGAAAGCAAGTATATATCTTCTTTTATATACTACCAATGCTTATTTCTTTCTCTTTCTTATTTAGTTCAAGAGTACTCTTTTGAAAATAGTTGTCTTACTTTTGGTAAAATAAGCTCTCCGAATGATTTTCGTTTTAAAATCTATTACTGAAGATGCCATTGTTATTCCTTATTTAATATTAACGAAGGTGATACCAGCTGTTAGTATTCATTTGATTCTACTTGATATTGACCCATAATGTAAAACATATTTATATATTCTAGGTATCCACAAACACTTGGGTCCTTGATTATAAGAGGTATTAGTGATTCCTTTTCAATTTAATTATTATAAATATCATAATTATTCCTTATCTGGTATTAATAAAGGTGATATAGTTCTTAAAATTCATATGATGTCACTTGATATTGACTTAAAAGGCAAAAAAATTGAAATAATAAGTGCTTCACCTTGAGATGTTTATAAATTATGCATAATATATATACCTATCTAACAATTCTTAATTAAATGGAATTTTGTAACGATAACAAACTTTTTGTTAAAATTTAATCAATTCAATACAATGATAAGAATTTAGTTATGTTATAAAGACTTTTAAGATTTGTATATCTTGTAAAATAACTTTCATACACATTATCGTTTATTAATTGTTTTGATGAGTCATAACAAGGGTCTATGATGGTATCTTATCGAGATGCCTTGCTTTACATTGATAATATCTTGCATTATTCTCAAAAGCATCAAGCCCTATTAAAACAATTTTTGGATCTTATACAAAGAAGAATGGGATTATGCTCTCAGCATACAAAAGCCAAATTGTATCAGCCTGTATTGAATTTCTAGGCAGATTGGTTAGTGATACTTCTCCAGAAGCAACTAGAGTTTTTAGTATACCCATGTTACTATAGCTTTCTTGGGCTCTAGCTCGAGACAAACCTATTTCATCATATTTATTGGTTTGTCATCTTCTTCATCAAGTGGAAAGACTTCATCATCAATAGATTCACAATTAGGCAATGCAAATTGTGTCTCTTCATCTTCACTAAATTATTCTTTAAAAAGAGACTCAATGTCCTCGTCTTCTCTTATGGGCATCATAGCTTTAATGAATTGCAAGATTTTCATATCCAATTTTGTCTTTTTAAGGCACCTCTTTGCATAATGACTTGATTGTCCACATAGATAACATATGTAAGACTTTTTAGTCTCAGAAGTACACCGCTTGAAGAATCTTATCCCTTTTTTCTTCCTTCTATTGAAAGGGTGAACTCTTAGAGACTTTCTTCTTAAATGTTTCTCCTTTTTTGCATTACATGCACATTTCTCCATATCTTAGCTTTTAGTCTTTAAGTAGGGAATTTTGTATTGCTTGAGTTACAGTTCATCTTTTAGCATAGCTTTGAAGAACTTATGTTATTTACATAATTTGTCCAGTTATTAAAGCTAATTAGTAGATTTCTGCAAGAGAGATTTTAGACATATCTCTATGGAGAGAATTGATTGTTGTTTTTAATTCTGGCTACAACTCATCATGACGAGAGGCAATGAATGTGTATTGAAGATTGACATCATTTAAGTCATTGAACATATAATATTTTTAGACATTCTTTCAAAATACTTTGTAAATCTTTCTTATTCATCAAGGAGCACTTAATTTCAAAGTACTTATGTCATTTGAAGATTTATTTTTGGCACTAAATTCAAGTAGTCCTCTCCATTTTATTGGTGGATATCATAAAAGTTGAACCATGATCGTAAAGTATCTTTGTAGATATGAGTTACTTACAGTTTGACTGGTTCAATCATTTTATCAACATATTTGACCTCTGGTTTAACTTCTGTGTGTGATTGGGAAGAGCATGAAATAATAATCATCTTCATTTAGGATGTCTAAGTGAGAGATTGTATAAAGCTTTTTGATCTTTCTATAAAAGAAAAAAATTGGCTATCATTGTGACTATCGAAGCTATCTAAAACTTTGTAATTTTTAGAGCTATTTGGAACTGGCTAAAGGGTAGTTATCAATTCATAGTTAAGCATGAGTTCTTTTGATGTGTCCATGCAAGGTTTAGCAAGATATCATCAATGTAAATCAAATCATTTGATAGTATTCCATCATAGATCCTTGTTATAGCTCATTGACAATGATAAGGTGAAATTTAGCCCATATGATATGATTGTCCACTGATACTACATAGTAGGAATGCAAAATATTATCTTATGTCGATCCTTTGGGTTAATATCTAGTTGCCAAAATCTAGATTTTAAATCAAACATTGAATATTTTTTTCCTCCTTCATAAATAACACCTGCACATTTATCTAGGGCAGAGGAAACTTGCCATTTTGAAGAAAAATATTCAGAGGCTTGTAATCAATAACTAAAATCTTTTTTCTTATGTTATTTTTACTCTTTTTCCACTTAAAAAGCTTGACATGCACAATCTAATTTGACCTACTCAATCAATCCTTTTTTCAAAAGTATAATATACTTCTTCTTATTCCAACTTTAAATCATCTAGATTCATGCCCGAATGAGTGGCTTTTATTGGATTAATGTCCTCGTTCCTTTTAAATGAAAAGTGGACATAAGAATTTTGAATTCTACTTTAATGGATGTGAATGATTGAATTGGTAAAGAAATTTCGTGCAATATTGTAAAAATTGATCCTTGATATTTTTAGATCTAATAGGAATATCTTGTAGCTCAAAGACATTATGATCTTCAGTGTACTTATAAAAATTTTGTATGCAACGATTTCCTTTTAGCAAGATCTCTACTATTTCTGCTTGGCAATAGACATCCATCTCAATAAGTATGTCAAGAACAGGAAGATTGCTCCCTAATAGTTTTGTTCAGAAAAACAACATATAAAGAGCTTTATCCTAATCCTTCTTTTGTGATAAGATCTATCTTGAAGGATTTGTCTTCATCTACAATAAACTATTCCTCATAAGGTAGTCATTCTTCATTTGGAAGAATATGTAGTTTCATTACACTTCTCCAATAACTAGAGTTTTAAGTATGGTCATGTTACTACTAGCTTTCTAGGCTCTAGCTGGAAATAAGATTGTTTCATCGTGTACATTAATTCATCTTCTACATTAGGTGAAGTGACTTCATCATCAGTGGATTCATAATTAAGTAAGGTAAATAGTGTCTCTTCATCTTCACTATATATTTCTTCAAAAAGAGAATCGATGTCTTTGTCATCTCTTATGAGCATCATAGTTTGAATAGACTACAGGATTTTTATATATTATTTTGTCTTTTTAGGGCACCATTTTACATAATAACCTGGTTGTCCACATAGGTAACATTGATAGTTGTGATTTGCATTATATTTTAGGGTTTAATTCGTGATTATTTAGTGTTAATTTGAGTGTTGAGTGTGTATTTATTTTTTAGTTGTGTTAGTTTATGTGTTTAAGTGTTTTTTATGGGTTAATATGAGTCTTTGAGCTTAAATGTTATGTTTTTGAGATACCTTGATGTGTTTGTTAGTGTTTCAAGATAAATGGTGAAGAACGGAGAAGTTTTGATGAGTTTTGGGCCAAAATCAGGGCCTTCAATCGTGGCACAATAAGCCACAATCATGACAGAAAGAGGCGAGCCACCAGGATCAAACCCACGATCGTGACACTTTGGCCACGATCGTGATAGAGAGCTTTGAACCAGGCTACGATCATGCACTTTGGTCACGATTGTGACAGAGAGGGTTAGGCGTTGGCCATGATCGTGGCCTGCATTGGGTAAACACAAAAATAGCTTGAAACGTCAAGTTTTGTGAGACTTTTTAGACCGTTTCAACCCCGAATCAACCCTAGGGCTTCCAAGGTATAAATAGAACATCAAAGAACAGAAGAGCAGTCTTTTTGCATCAGTTAATTTGAATCCCTAGAGAGCATATAAAGAGATTTGAGGAAGGAGATGAAGGAAGAGAGACACGGAGAAGAAGCTGAATACGAAGTGCTTCCCGGAATAGGTGGTTTCCTGCTGTCGCTGCCTCCACTAGTTCATTCCAACTATATTTTTTGATTTTATTTCAATTTTATTGATGTATAGAATTGGGATAGTTCCTGAGAATAGATGTTGTTGAATGTTGATTTTTGTCTAAACTCACCTTTGGGATTTTTATCTTTGTTATTAATGGAGTTTGATTTATTGTGTTTTATTTGAGTTATTCGTGATTCAGTTTTTATTTTTAATAATTCAGTAATAAATTGAGAGAGTGAGTTGAGTGAATATCATCAAATTGGGCTAATGAGAGTTAGGTAGTTTGATAGATAAGAATTGAATCAAACCGGTAAAATCGTGTAACGAGAGATCGAGCATAGATTTCCGGTAGGTTATTAGACAAATTCAAAACTAATTTAGGTTTTGGATAAATTGGAAATTAAGAGATTACAATTCCATAATTTAAATTAGGGTTAAAGATTATAACTCGAGAGAGAGTAATCTACCCCAAGATCATTTAGACTTAGTAATTCAGTGATTTCATAATTAATTAGATTTTCATTAAATTTGGATTAAAACCCCCTTTCTCTCAATTGGTAGTTTCTAGGTTGATTCTTGATTGGGTTGTGCAAAATTGCTATCTTGTTTATATTTTATGAATTTAATTCTTGAAATTGATTGTTGATTGAATAATTTCTGCATTATTGTTTATTTTGATTTATTTCGATATTTAGTCAAGCCTTAGATTTTAAGATTAGATTTACCCTCCTCGTGGGAATGATACTTTAGGTACTACGCGAACACCCGGTGCACTTGCTGAAATATCAAGGTTATAAATATTTAAACTTAGCATACGTAAACCGTCTCGATCATAGTCTTTTATAGTGTTTGGAATTTTTTATCTAGTCCTTTCCTGTGAGCTTGTTTAAGGACGTCATTGAATCTTTTTATAAACTAAGTTATGTAAAAATGTGCATAATATTTGGAATATTTTGGTCTCCTTTTTGAAACATAATTAGTATGGAAGTCCATCAATCCCTAAGCTTTGAAACTCCAATACATTTAATTAGTTATACTGACAAACCCAAAAAAACTAACAATAGTAAGGCATTTATATCACATCACACCCTAAAATCAACAAGTGCAGAAGGCACAAATTAAAAAAAGAAAAACAACAAAAAAGGTTAATTTTTTAGTAGGGAAAGGAAATATAAGAAAAAATGGAGGGACTGATAAAAAATACAAACTAAACAAACTATACAGTGTGGAATAAAGACATAAAATCAATATAAAATAAGAAATGTTTAGAGTCTACTAATCTTCTTATAAGTCAAATCAATTTTGGCAAGAATCACTTATTACGTTTTCTTTCTTAAAATATTTAATAGGTATTTTGTTGCATATATTTATTTGGGAAGAGAGACTTGTATTCTTTAACCCCTAAGAGAGAGGGAGAGTTGAATTATTAAATTCCTAAATTGGTAGAGGCGAGAGGGAGTAAGCAAGCTAGAGTGTAAGCTAAAGATAAAATTTTTCAATTTAATCATATTATTTATTGTGGCTATAACTTTGTTTTACATAACGTGACACGTCAGCAATGTTAATAAAATTTGGTAACACCAACAATTTTGGAATATATGTGAATGGACTCTTAAAAGTGGTGTTATTTAGTGTTAGAAAATAAAGGTAATAATATTTTTGATAAAACCCATAAAGGTCAACATATATGTCGTAACTTACCCTGATATTTATAATTATGATAACCCTAAAACCATATAACATCCAAAAAATTATTGGACAATAATTACAAGTTAAAATAATCATAGATCATTTATAAATATTAAATCAAGCTTAAATTTTTGTTATAATTTTTATATAGCTTAAAATCATTACTTAAATATTTTAAACTTCATCATAAAATCCAAATTTGATCTATGAATTTAATTTTAAATTCAAACTCCTTAATTTTTAGATGTAGCCTATTTGTGAACTGTTATGAACTAACTTATTGAAGTCTATTATCATCCAACCCCACTTTTTTTTCCCTCTAAGACAAGTAACAACTCTCTAAAGTTGCTAACTTTGAAATTAGAACCAACTAAATGACTTCATTCACCTTCAAAGCTCCTCGATTTTCATCCAAAGTGATCCTGTCCCCTTAAAACTGTAAAGCAATTAACTTTTATCAAACAACCCAAAATTCTAACTCTTTTTAGATGCCAAAATTCGGCTAGAATTAGTTTAGAGAAGTTGGTTTATCTTAATGTGGAGTTTAGTGAATTGCTTTATGTTAAGTCATTAGAAATTGATCAAAGTAGAAGCAACAACTAAATTCAATTTCTAAATAAAAATAAAAAGTTGAATTATTGGACAATAATGGAATGTTGTAGACATTTATGATAATAAATGGTATGAAAAGTAGTCAAGGATGTAGTTAGATCTAAATGAGGAATATTATATGTAGGACTAAGTGAGGTCTTAACTCATAGTTTTGATAAAAAATAAATTACTTATAATAATTTTTCTTTTATAACAATAGTGAGTCAATTTGTAAAAGATTCAGGCAAAAAGTGAATATATCAAGTTTAATGGAAGGAAAAAAGTGATCAAAGGATCAATATAAGAAAAATTGAGCACCAAATACAATTTAAGAGAGTTGCAAGGCAATTCAAGTTGAGTGGATCAAGAATAAGAAAGAATGAAGTCATTTAATGTGTAATAAATTATTATTTTTAACCTTATCTTGATCACTTGAATAAATTATTATAATCTTTTTTTAACCTTATCTTGTTCACTTGAATAAATTATAGTCTCATTCATTATATGAATATTTACATTTAAAGCATAATGCATGAATTTAAATGCTTGCATTAATTGTAGAAAATGTTAAGACTTATTATTGGCTAGTGGATTTATATAACTGATAGATGGATGCAAACTTCTTTTCGAGTTTGGACATGTTAGGAAAATTTTAAGGGTTTATAATTATTTATAAGTATATGAAACAAAAAGAAATGGTGCTTGATGACTCATCATGTATGATTGGAGGCAAATTTGTATCAAGCACTAAAAAAGAATTCAAATTTTGTACAAATTCTTTACTTTTGCAACAATTTTTTCCAGTTCCCTATATAGATGAACATAGGGACACATGAACTTCTTGGGTTACAAATTATTCATAATAAAAGTGCAATATTTGGAAGTATTTCAAAATGATGAGAGTGTGTGTAAAAGTATAAAAGTGTACTTATTATTCTCCCAAGTGAAAAATAATATCCCTCATAGAAGTAGATAATTTCGTCAAACCATATATAAATCTCAATGTGTGTTTATAATTTTATCAACATCCATTTTTGTTGGTTTATTTCTGGTGGTCATTTTATTATGGAATTTTTAATATTTATCTTGTACTTGTAATTTTTTAATAGATAGTATAATTGTAATGATAACATCAATTGATGGTTTTACTGTGAATAAATTTAATGGGAAGTGGAAGCTTAACCCTTTAGCAGGGATGGAAAGTAAAAAATGACAAAAGAAAGTGATTAAAATGAGTTGGGAGCTTGTTGTGTCAGTATAAGTCAACTTTATCTAGAGGGTAACCATTAATGTCATTAATGAGGATCCATCTCCAAAAACTTGAGAAATGGTTAATTACACTAGAACCTTAATGATTTTATGCTTCTTGCAAGTTATTCCCTAAAATTTAAAAAGTATCATTAACCTCTATAAAGTTTAGTTTCTATTATAATTGACCATTTGATGTTAATCTTTATTAGAAAACCTAATATAGAATATTAAAATGATGTCATTTAGTGTTATATGGCACATAACCTATTAGGGCTATGCTATGTAACACATGATCTCATACTTTATACAACATCATATGATGCATATACACATTGTCACATGAATAGTCTTCATTGACGCCAAGTTTTGAGTAGCAAATACAAATAGAAGAAAATCCTTGGTAACAAATCATAACCACCAATATTGTTACACTTGTAAGAAGAGAATGGAAGATTACGATTATGTTTCTCCATCCAGGTAAGTTTACAATCATGTTTCTCCATCTGATGGGTTTGTGAAAATTTGGTTTATAATTTAGGGGTTTTTAATAAAGGTTTGATATAGGGTTTGTAATTTAGGTATTATCAATTGCTTGGTCATTAAGGGGTTCAATTTGATTTGGTTTAGATTTGGAGATTTTTGTTAAGGTTTCAATTTGGAGATTTTGATTAGGGGATTTTGATTAACGTTTCAAGCACAACTATTTAAATTTATGGATTTTGGTTTTAATTTTGGACTTTATTTAATTCTTATTTACTAAATTATCTGATGGGTAGTGTTTTACTTTAAAATTGTGTATGATTTTATAGTATTTGTATTATTTACAATTTAAAGTTTGATATATTAGTATATTCTATCTTTTTTGAGGTAGAGCCTTAATACTTGTTATTGTGAATTTTATCTATATAAGTATGAGAGTGTGGATGAGCATGATCTATTATCAAAGTGTGGTTGAGGATGATATAGGATTTGAAATTTAAGTTTCTTGGGAATTTGGCATCATAGTGCAATTGACCATGATTTAGTATCTTGAGATGAAGGATTCATATGGACTATGCTTTAAATCTGCATTTTGTGCAAAGTTGCTAATAAAGAGCACAATTTATTCTTTAAAGTTTTTGGTGATTATGTTTAATGGTAATGAAACATGCAAGAATAAGCAAAATAAAAGAAAAGACGTACATATATGTACTTTAACATAATTCTATAAAATTCAAGCTAAATTATTTTATCTATTAGCTTTGTTATGGGGGAATGCAAATCAGTGTCTAAGGAATAAATATCAAGAAAATTTAATTTTAATATTACCCCTAAGTGTGCACGTAACTTTCATCTATAATATGTGATAATCTATCTTCATCCTTTTTTTAATATGTAATTCTATAATATGTGATAGTTGTGTATTAGTCTATGTTTTTCTAAGTATTTGGCATGTGTTTCTTGCATAATAGTTTATTATTTTTGTATTTTAGGATTAATTTTCTGTGTTTTCGTTTAGTTTGATCTTCATTGTTGTTCTTTTATGTTTGATGTTAATTTAAGTAAGAATTGATCATTTTTATATAGGAACGAAGATTTAGTGTTGGGCCTTAAATTTTTTTATTTTTAGTAAACATGATTTGAATGAATTTTGGTATTGTTAGATAAATTATTTTTGATTAAGGTTAAC